>JAROOI010000051.1:845000-847500 GCA_030578255.1 Tiaroga cobitis | reverse complement strand
TAGATTAGTTAGAAAGAAAGATAGATTAGTTAAAAAGAAAGAAAGATAGATTAGTTAGAAAGAAAGAAAGATGGATTACTTAGAAAGAAAGAAAGATTAGTTAGAAAGAATGAAAGAAAGATTAGTTAGAAAGAAAGAAAGATGGATTAGTCAGAAAGAAAGAATGATGGATTAGTTAGAAAGAAAGAAAGAAAGAAAGAAAGAAAGAAAGAATGATTAGTTAGAAAGAAAGAAAAGATCAGTTAGAAAGAAATAAAGAAAGATTAGTTAGAAAGACAGAAAGAAAGATAAGATAGAAAGAAAGATAGATCAGTAAGAAAGAAAGAAAGAAAGAAAGAAAGAGATTAGTTGGAAAGAAAGAAAGAAAAAGAAAGAAAGATTAGGTAAAAAGAAAGAAAGATAATTAGAAAGAAAGAAAGAAAGATTAGTTAGAAAAAAAAAGAAAAGATTAGTTAGAAAGAAATAAAGAAAGATTAGTTAGAAAGACAGAAAGAAAGATAGATCAGTAAGAAAGAAAGAAGGATGGATTAGTTAGAAGGAAAGAAAGAAAGAAAGAAAGAAAGAAAGAAAGAAAGAAAGAAAGATTAGTTAGAAAGAAAGAAAAGATTAGTTAGAAAGAAATAAAGATAGATAGATAGATAGATAGATAGATAGATAGATAGATAGATAGATAGATAGATAGATAGATAGATAGATAGATAGATAGATAGAAAGAAAGATAGATAGATAGTTTAGTTAGAAATATAGATAGATAGATTAGTTAGAAAGATAGATAGATAGATTATTTAGAAAGATAGATAGATAGATAGATAGATAGATAGATAGATAGATTAGTTAGAAAGATAAATAGATTAGTTAGAAAGAAAGATCGATAGATAGATAGATTAGTTAGAAAGATAGATAGATTAGTTAGATAGATAGATTATTTAGAAAGATAGATAGATAGATAGATAGATAGATAGATAGATAGATAGATAGAAAGATAGATAGATAGTTTAGTTAGAAAGATAGATATAGATAGATAGATTAGTTAGAAAGATAGATAGATAGATATATTAGTTAGAAAGATAGATAGATAGATTAGTTAGAAAGATAGATTATTTAGATAGATAGATAGATAGATAGATAGATAGATAGATAGATAGATAGATTAGTAAGAAAGATAAATAGATTAGTTAGAAAGAAAGATCGATAGATAGATAGATTAGTTAGAAAGATAGATAGATTAGTTAGATAGATAGATAGATAGATAGATAGATAGATAGATAGATAGATATTAGTACATTGAATGGTAGTTTAATTGAGTCTAGGGCTTCAGGGAGTTTAGATTTGAGTTTTTATGTTGTGCACTACTGGGCCACCGTAGCCTTGGCTCATTTTGAACATGCTGCAATGAAAGTCTATGGGAATTTTATGATATTTAATATTAATTTTTAAGAAAACTGTAAGTCCGATCAGTTAGAAAAGATATAGCACACCGAGTCAGAACAGTTTGAGTGTCTGTGCCGAGTTTGGAGTATGTGGAGTTAAAGCTCTAGGAGGAGTTAGAGTTGTAAATTTGAGTAAGAATAATAATAATAATAACTAGAAAAAAGTTTGATGAGACAAACTTTAAGTTGGCTTGAAAAAGCCAGACCAGAGAGTTTGAAGAAGTTTAAAATAGTTTGAAGTTTGATAGATGGATTAGTTAGAAAAAAAGAAGAAAGTTTAGTTAGAAAGAAAGAAGAAAGATTAGTTAGAAAGAATGAAAGAAAGATTAGTTAGAAAGAAAGAAAGAAGAAAGAAAGATTAGTTAGAAAGAAAGATGGATTAGTTAGAAAGAAAGATGGATTAGTCAGAAAGAAAGAAGGATGGATTAGTCAGAAAGAAATAAAGAAAGATTAGTTAGAAAGATAGAAAGAAAGATAAGATAGAAAGAAAGATAGATCAGTAAGAAAGAAAGAAAGAAAGAAAGAGATTAGTTGGAAAGAAAGAAAAAGAAAGAAAGATTAGGTAAAAAGAAAGAAAGATTAATTATAAGGAAAGAAAGAAAGAAAGAAAGAAAGAAAGAAAGAAAGAAAAAGAAAGATAATTAGAAAGAAACAAAGAAAGATTATTTAGAAAAAAAGAAAGATAAGATAGAAAGAAAGATAGATCAGTAAGAAAGAAAGAAAGATGGATTAGTTAGAAAGAAAGAAAGAAAGATTAGTTAGAAAGAAAGAAAAGATTAGTTAGAAAGAAATAAAGAAAGATTAGTTAGAAAGACAGAAAGATAAGATAGAAAGAAAGATAGATCAGTAAGAAAGAAAGGAAGAAAGAAAGAAAGAAAGAAAGAGATTAGTTGGAAAGAAAGATTAGGTAAAAAGAAAGAAAGATTAATTATAAAGAAAGAAAGAAAGATAATTAGATAGAAAGAAAGATTAGTTAGAAAGAAAATAAGATAGATTAGTTAGAAAAAAGATAGATTAGTTAGAAAGATAGATTAGTTTGAAAGAAAGAAAGATATATAGATAGATTAGTT
>JAROOI010000051.1:782500-840000 GCA_030578255.1 Tiaroga cobitis | reverse complement strand
AAGATTAGTTAGAAAGAAAGAAAAGATTAGTTAAAAAGAAATAAAGAAAGATTAGTTAGAAAGACAGAAAGAAAGATAAGATAGAAAGAAAGATAGATCAGTAAGAAAGAAAGAAAGAAAGAGATTAGTTGGAAAGAAAGAAAGAAAAAAGAAAGAAAGATTAGGTAAAAAGAAAGAAAGATTAGGTAAAAAGAAAGAAAGATTAGGTAAAAAGAAAGAAAGATTAGTTATAAAGAAAGAAAGATTAGTTAGAAAAAAGAAAGATAAGATAGAAAGAAAGATAGATCAGTAAGAAAGAAAGAAAGAAAGACATTAGTTGGAAAGAAAGAAAGAAAAAAGAAAGATGGATTATTTATAAAGAAAGATAGATTAATTATAAAGAAAGAACGAAAGATAATTAGTTAGAAAGAAAAAAAGAAAGATTAGTTAGAAAGAATAAAAGATTAGTTAGAAAGAAAAAAAGAAAGATTAGTTAGAAAGAAAGAAAGATAGATTAGTTAGAAAGAAAGAAAGATTAGTTAGAAAGAAAGAAAGAAAATTAGTTAGAAAGAAAGAAAGAAAGAAAGAAAAGATGATCAGTTAGAAAGAAAGATTAGTTAGTTAGAAAGAAAGATTAGTTAGAAAGAAAGAAAAATTAGTTAGAAAGAAAGAAAGATTAGTTAGAAAGAAAGAAAGATTAGTTACAAAAGAAAGAAAGATTAGTTAGAAAGAAAGAAAGATTAGTTAGTTAGAAAGATAGATCAGTAAGAAAGAAAGAAAGATTAGTTAGAAAGAAAGAAAGGATTATTTAGAGAGAAAGATAGATAGATAGATTAGTTAAAAAGAAAGAAAGATAGATAGATTAGTTAAAAAGAAAGAAAGATAGATTAGTTAGAAAGAAAGAAAGACTAGTTAGAAAGAAAGAAAGATGGATTACTTAGAAAGAAAGAAAGATTAGTTAGAAAGAATGAAAGAAAGAAAGATTAGTTAGAAAGAAAGAAAGAAAATTAGTTAGAAAGAAAGAAAGAAAGAAAGAAAAAAAGAAAGAAAGAAAGAAAGAAAGAAAGAAAGAAAGATGATCAGTTAGAAAGAAAGATTAGTTAGTTAGAAAGAAAGATTAGTTAGAAAGAAAGAAAGAAAAATTAGTTAGAAAGAAAGAAAGATTAGTTACAAAAGAAAGAAAGATTAGTTAGAAAGAAAGAAAGATTAGTTAGTTATAAAGATAGATCAGTAAGAAAGAAAGAAAGAAAGAAAGATTAGTTAGAAAGAAAGAAAGGATTATTTAGAGAGAAAGATAGATTAGTTAAAAAGAAAGGAAGATAGATAGATTAGTTAAAAAGAAAGAAAGATAGATAGATTAGTTAGAAAGAAAGATAGATAGATTAGTTAAAAAGAAAGAAAGATAGATTAGTTAGAAAGAAAGAAAGACTAGTTAGAAAGAAAGAAAGATGGATTACTTAGAAAGAAAGAAAGATTAGTTAGAAAGAATGAAAGAAAGAAAGATTAGTTAGAAAGAAAGAAAGAAAATTAGTTAGAAAGAAAGAAAGAAAGAAAGAAAGAATGAAAGAAAGAAAGATTAGTTAGAAAGAAAGAAAGAAAGATTAGTTAGTTAGAAAGAAAGATAGATCAGTAAGAAAAAAAGAAAGATTAGTTAGAAAGAAAGAAAGAAGGATTAGTTAGAAAGAAAGATAGATAGATTAGTTAAAAAGAAAGAAAGATAGATAGATAGATTAGATAGAAAGAAAGATAGATTAGTTAAAAAGAAAGAAAGATAGATTAGTTAGAAAGAAAGAAAGACTAGTTAGAAAGAAAGAAAGAAAGAAAGATGGATTACTTAGAAAGAAAGAAAGATTAGTTAGAACGAAAGAAAGAAAGAAAGATTAGTTAGAAAGTAAGAAAGAAAGAAGAAAGATTAGTTAGAAAGAAAGAAAGATTAGTTAGAAAGAAAGAAAGAAAGAAAGAAGAAAGATTAGTTAGAAAGAAAGAAAGAAAGAAGAAAGATTAGTTAGAAAGAAAGAAAGATTAGTTAGAAAGAAAGAAAGAAAGAAAGTAGAAAGATTAGTTAGAAAGAAAGAAAGATTAGTTAGAAAGAAAGAAAGAAAGAAAGAAGAAAGATTAGTTAGAAAGAAAGAAAGATTAGTTAGAAAGAAAGAAAGAAAGAAAGAAGAAAGATTAGTTAGAAAGAAAGAAAGAAAGAAAGAAAGAAAGAAGAAAGATTAGTTAGTTAGAAAGATAGATCAGTAAGAAAGAAAGAAAGAAAGAAAGAAAGAAAGAAAGAAAGAAGAAATATTAGCTAGAAAGAAAGAAAGAAAGAAGAAAGATTAGTTAGAAAGAGAGAAAGAAAGAAAGAAGAAAGATTAGTTAGAAAGAAAGAAAGAAGAAAGATTAGTAAGAAAGAAAGAAAGAAAGAAAGATTAGTTAGTTAGAAAGAAAGAAAGAAAGAAAGAAAGAAAGAAAGAAGAAAGATTAGTTAGAAAGAAAGAAAGAAAGAAAGAAAGAAAGAAAGAAAGAAAGAAAGAAAGAAGAAAGATTAGTTAGAAAGAAAGAAAGATTAGTTAGAAAGAAAGAAAGAAAGAAAGAAAGAAAGAAAGAAGAAAGATTAGTTAGAAAGAAAGAAAGAAGAAAGATTAGTAAGAAAGAAAGAAAGAAAGAAAGATTAGTTAGTTAGAAAGAAAGAAAGAAAGAAAGAAAGAAAGAAGAAAGATTAGTTAGAAAGAAAGAAAGAAAGAAAGAAAGAAAGAAAGAAAGAAAGAAGAAAGGTTAGTTAAAAAGAAAGATTAGTTAGAAAGAAAGAAAGAAAGAAAGAAAGAAGAAAGATTAGTTAGAATGAAAGAAAGATTAGTTAGAAAGAATGAAAGAATGAAAGAAAGAAAGAAAGAAAGAAAGAAAGAAAGAAAGAAGAAAGATTAGTTAGAAAGATTAGTTAGAAAGAAAGAAAGAAGAAAGATTAGTTAGAAAGAAAGATTAGTTAGAAAGAAAGAAAGAAAGAAAGAAAGAAAGAAAGAAAGAAAGATTAGTTAGAAAGAAAGAAAGAAAGAAAGAAAGAAGAAAGATTAGTTAGAAAGAAAGAAAGAAAGAAAGAAAGAAAGAAAGAAAGAAGAAAGATTAGTTAGAAAGAAAGAAAGATTAGTTAGAAAGAAAGAAAGATTAGTTAGAAAGAAAGAAAGAAAGAAAGAAAGAAAGAAAGAAAGAAGAAAGATTAGTTAGAAAGAGAGAAAGAAAGAAAGAAAGAAAGAAAGAAAGAAAGAAAGAAAGAAAGAAAGAAAGAAAGAAGAAAGATTAGTTAGAAAGAAAGAAAGAAAGATTAGTTAGAAAGAAAGAAAGAAAGAAAGAAAGAAAGAAGATTAGTTAGAAAGTAAGAAAGAAAGAAAGAAGATTAGTTAGAAAGAAAGAAAGAAAGAAAGAAAGAAAGATTAGTTAGAAAGAAAGAAAGAAAGAAAGAAAGAAAGATTAGTTAGAAAGAAAGAAAGAAAGAAAGAAAGAAGATTAGTTAGAAAGAAAGAAAGAAAGAAAGATTAGTTAGAAAGAAAGAAAGAAAGAAAGAAAAAAGAAAGAAATATTAGGAAGAAAGAAAGAAAGAAGAAAGATTAGTTAGAAAGAAAGAAAGAAAGAAAGAAAGAAAGAAAGAAAGAAAGAAAGAAAGAAAGAAGAAAGATAGAAGAAAGATAGAAGAAAGAAAGAAGAAAGAGAGAAGAAAGATTAGTTAGAAAGAACGAAAGAAAGAAAGAAGATTAGTTAGAAAGAAAGAAAGAAAGAAAGAAAGAAAGAAAGATAGAAGAAAGATTAGTTAGAAAGAAAGAAAGAAAGAAAGAAAGAAAGAAAGAAAGAAAGAAGAAAGATAGAAGAAAGAAAGAAGAAAGAGAGAAGAAAGATTAGTTAGAAAGAACGAAAGAAAGAAAGAAAGAAAGAGAGAAAGAAAGAAAGAAAGAAAGATTAGTTAGAAAGAAAGAAAGAAGGATTAGTTAGAAAGAAAGATAGATAGATTAGTTAAAAAGAAAGATAGATAGATAGATTAGTTAAAAAGAAAGAAAGATAGATAGATTAGTTAAAAAGAAAGAAAGATAGATAGATTAGTTAGAAAGAAAGATATATAGATTAGTTAAAAAGAAAGAAAGATAGATTAGTTAGAAAGAAAGAAAGAAAGAAAGAAAGAAAGAAAGAAAGACTAGTTAGAAAGAAAGAAAGAAAGATGGATTACTTAGAAAGAAAGAAAGATTAGTTAGAAAGAATGAAAGAAAGAAAGATTAGTTAGAAAGAAAGAAAGAAAATTAGTTAGAAAGAAAGAAAGAAAGAAAAGATCATCAGTTAGAAAGAAAGATTAGTTAGTTAGAAAGAAAGATAGATCAGTAAGAAAGAAAGATTAGTTAGAAAGAAAGATTAGTTAGAAAGAAAGAAAGATTAGTTACAAAAGAAAGAAAGATTAGTTAGAAAGAAAGAAAGATTAGGTAGAAAGAAAGAAAGATTAGTTAGTTAGAAAGATAGATCAGTAAGAAAGAAAGAAAGAAAGAAAGAAAGATTAGTTAGAAAGAAAGATTAGTTAGAAAGAAAGAAAGATAGATAGATTAGTTAAAAAGAAAGAAAGATAGATAGATTAGTTAAAAAGAAAGAAAGAAAGATTAGTTAGAAAGAAAGAAAGAAAGAAAGAAAGAAAGAAAGAAAGAAAGAAGATTAGTTAGAAAGTAAGAAAGAAAGAAAGAAGATTAGTTAGAAAGAAAGAAAGAAAGAAAGAAAGAAAGAAAGATTAGTTAGAAAGAAAGAAAGAAAGAAAGAAAGATTAGTTAGAAAGAAAGAAAGAAAGAAAGAAGATTAGTTAGAAAGAAAGAAAGAAAGAAAGATTAGTTAGAAAGAAAGAAAGAAAGAAAGAAAAAAGAAAGAAATATTAGGAAGAAAGAAAGAAAGAAGAAAGATTAGTTAGAAAGAAAGAAAGAAAGAAAGAAAGAAAGAAAGAAAGAAAGAAAGAAAGAAGAAAGATAGAAGAAAGAAAGAAGAAAGAGAGAAGAAAGATTAGTTAGAAAGAACGAAAGAAAGAAAGAAGATTAGTTAGAAAGAAAGAAAGAAAGAAAGAAAGAAAGAAAGATAGAAGAAAGATTAGTTAGAAAGAAAGAAAGAAAGAAAGAAAGAAAGAAAGAAAGAAAGAAAGAAAGAAGAAAGATAGAAGAAAGAAAGAAGAAAGAGAGAAGAAAGATTAGTTAGAAAGAACGAAAGAAAGAAAGAAAGAAAGAAAGAGAGAAAGAAAGAAAGAAAGAAAGAAAGAAAGATTAGTTAGAAAGAAAGAAAGAAGGATTAGTTAGAAAGAAAGATAGATAGATTAGTTAAAAAGAAAGATAGATAGATAGATTAGTTAAAAAGAAAGAAAGATAGATAGATTAGTTAAAAAGAAAGAAAGATAGATAGATTAGTTAGAAAGAAAGATATATAGATTAGTTAAAAAGAAAGAAAGATAGATTAGTTAGAAAGAAAGAAAGAAAGAAAGAAAGAAAGAAAGAAAGACTAGTTAGAAAGAAAGAAAGAAAGATGGATTACTTAGAAAGAAAGAAAGATTAGTTAGAAAGAATGAAAGAAAGAAAGATTAGTTAGAAAGAAAGAAAGAAAATTAGTTAGAAAGAAAGAAAGAAAGAAAAGATCATCAGTTAGAAAGAAAGATTAGTTAGTTAGAAAGAAAGATAGATCAGTAAGAAAGAAAGATTAGTTAGAAAGAAAGAAAGATTAGTTAGAAAGAAAGAAAGATTAGTTACAAAAGAAAGAAAGATTAGTTAGAAAGAAAGAAAGATTAGGTAGAAAGAAAGAAAGATTAGTTAGTTAGAAAGATAGATCAGTAAGAAAGAAAGAAAGAAAGAAAGAAAGATTAGTTAGAAAGAAAGATTAGTTAGAAAGAAAGAAAGATAGATAGATTAGTTAAAAAGAAAGAAAGATAGATAGATTAGTTAAAAAGAAAGATAGATAGATTAGTTAGAAAGAAAGATAGATAGATTAGTTAAAAAGAAAGAAAGATAGATTAGTTAGAAAGAAAGAAAGATGGATTAGTTAAAAAGAAAGAAAGATAGATTAGTTAGAAAGAAAGAAAGATGGATTACTTAGAAAGAAAGAAAGATTAGTTAGAAAGAATGAAAGAAAGATTAGTTAGAAAGAAAGAAAGATGGATTAGTCAGAAAGAAAAAATGATGGATTAGTTAGAAAGAAAGAAAGAAAGAATGATTATTTAGAAAGAAAGAAAAGATCAGTTAGAAAGAAATAAAGAAAGATTAGTTAGAAAGACAGAAAGAAAGATAAGATAGAAAGAAAGATAGATCAGTAAGAAAGAAAGAAAGAAAGAAAGATTAGGTAAAAAGAAAGAAAGATTAATTATAAAGAAAGAAAGAAAGATAATTAGAAAGAAAGAAAGAAAGAAAGAAAGAAAGAAAGAAAGAAAGAAAGATTAGTTAGAAAAAAAGAAAAGATTAGTTAGAAAGAAATAAAGAAAGATTAGTTAGAAAGACAGAAAGAAAGATAGATCAGTAAGAAAGAAAGAAGGATGGATTAGTTAGAAAGAAAAAAGAAAGAAAGATTAGTTAGAAAGATAGATAGATAGATAGATAGATAGATTATTTAGAAAGATAGATAGATAGATAGATAGAGATAGATAGATAGATTAGTTAGAAAGATAAATAGATTAGTTAGAAAGAAAGATCGATAGATAGATAGATTAGTTAGAAAGATAGATAGATTAGATAGATAGATAGATAGATAGATAGATAGATAGATAGATAGATAGATATTAGTACATTGAATGGTAATTTAATTGAGTCTAGGGCTTCAGGGAGTTTAGATTTGAGTTTTTATTTTGTGCACTACTGGGCCACCGTAGCCTTGGCTCATTTTGAACATGCTGCAATGAAAGTCTATGGGAATTTTATGATGTTTAATATTAATTTTTAAGAAATCTGTAAGTCCGATCAGTTAGAAAAGATATAGCACACCGAGTCAGAACAGTTTGAGTGTCTGTGCCGAGTTTGGAGTATGTGGAGTTAAAGCTCTAGGAGGAGTTAGAGTTGTAAATTTGAGTAAGAAGAATAATAATAATAACTAGAAAAAAGTTTGATGAGACAAACTTTAAGTTGGCTTGAAAAAGCCAGACCAGAGAGTTTGAAGAAGTTTAAAATAGTTTGAAGTTTGATAGATGGATTAGTTAGAAAAAAAGAAGAAAGTTTAGTTAGAAAGAAAGAAGAAAGATTAGTTAGAAAGAATGAAAGAAAGATTAGTTAGAAAGAAAGAAAGAAGAAAGAAAGATTAGTTAGAAAGAAAGAAAGATTGATTAGTTAGAAAGAAAGATGGATTAGTCAGAAAGAAAGAAGGATGGATTAGTTAGAAAGAATGAAAGAAAGATTAGTTAGAAAGAAAGAAAAGATTAGTTAGAAAGAAATAAAGAAAGATTAGTTAGAAAGACAGAAAGAAAGATAAGATAGAAAGAAAGATAGATCAGTAAGAAAGAAGAAAGAAAGATTAGTTGGAAAGAAAGAAAGAAAAAAGAAAGAAAGATTAGGTAAAAAGAAAGAAAGATTAGGTAAAAAGAAAGAAAGATTAGGCAAAAAGAAAGAAAGAAAGATTAGTTAGAAAAAAAGAAAGATAAGATAGAAAGAAAGATAGATCAGTAAGAAAGAAAGAAAGAAAGAAAGAAAGACATTAGTTGGAAAGAAAGAAAGAAAAAAGAAAGATAGATTAATTATAAAGAAAGAAAGAAAGATAATTAGTTAGAAAGAAAAAAAGAAAGATTAGTTAGAAAGAAAGAAAGAAAGATTAGTTAGAAAGAAAAAAGAAAGATAGATTAGTTAGAAAGAAAGAAAGATTAGTTAGAAAGAAAGAAAGATTAGTTAGAAAGAAAGAAAGAAAATTAGTTAGAAAGAAAGAAAGAAAGAAAGAAAGAAAGAAAGGATGATCAGTTAGAAAGAAAGATTAGTTAGTTAGAAAGAAAGATAGATCAGTAAGAAAGAAAGAAAGATTAGTTAGAAAGAAAGAAAGAAAGAAAGATTAGTTTAAAAAGAGATAAAGAACGATTAGTTAAAAAGAAAGAAAGAAAAAAGAAAGAAGAAAGATTAGTTAGAAAGAAAAAAGAAAGAAAGAAAGATTAGTTAGAAAGAAAAAAGAAAGAAAGAAAGAAAGAAAGAAGAAAGATTAGTTAGAAAGAATTGAAAAAAAGATTAGTTAGAAAGAAAGAAAGAAGAACGATTAGTTAGAAAGAAAGAAAGAAAGAAGAAAGATTAGTTAGAAAGAAAGAAAGAAAGGAGAAAGATTAGTTAGAAAGAAAGAAAGAAAGAAAGAAAGAAAGAAAGAAGAAAGATTAGTTAGAAAGAAAGAAAGAAAGAAAGAAAGAAAGAAAGAAAGAAGAAAGATTAGCTAGAAAGAAAGAAAGAAGAAAGATTAGTTAGAAAGAAAGAAAGAAAGAAAGAAAGAAAGAAGAAAGATTAGTTAGAAAGAAAGAAAGATTAGTTAGAAAGAAAGAAAGAAAGAAAGAAAGAAGAAAGATTAGTTAGAAAGAAAGAAAGATTAGTTAGAAAGAAAGAAAGAAAGAAAGAAGAAAGATTAGTTAGAAAGAGAGAAAGAAAGAAAGAAAGAAGAAAGATTAGTTAGAAAGAAAGAAAGAAAGATTAGTTAGAAAGTAAGAAAGAAAGAAAGAAAGAAAGAAAGAAAGAAAGAAGAAAGATTAGTTAGAAAGAAAGAAAGAAAGAAAGAAAGAAGAAAGATTAGTTATAAAGAAAGAAAGATTAGTTAGAAAGAAAGAAAGATTAGTTAGAAAGAAAGAAAGAAAGAAAGAAAGAAAGATTAGTTAGAAAGAAAGAAAGATTAGTTATAAAGAAAGAAAGAAAGAAAGAAAGAAAGATTAGTTAGAAAGAAAGAAAGAAGAAAGATTAGTTAGAAAGAAAGAAAGATTAGTTAGAAAGAAAGAAAGAAAGAAAGAAAGATTAGTTAGAAAGAAAGAAAGATTAGTTAGAAAGAAAGAAAGAAAGAAGAAAGATTAGTTAGAAAGAAAGAAAGATTTGTTAGAAAGAAAGAAAGAAAGAAAGAAGAAAGATTAGTTAGAAAGAAAGAAAGATTAGTTAGAAAGAATGAAAGAAAGAAAGAAAGAAAGAAAGAAAGAAAGAAAGAAAGAAGAAAGATTAGTTAGAAAGATTAGTTAGAAAGAAAGAAAGAAGAAAGATTAGTTAGAAAGAAAGAAAGAAAGAAAGATTAGTTAGAAAGTAAGAAAGAAAGAAAGAAAGAAAGAAAGAAGAAAGATTAATTAGAAAGAAAGAAAGATTAGTTAGAAAGAAAGAAAGAAAGAAGAAAGATTAGTTAGAAAGAAAGAAAGATTAGTTAGAAAGAAAGAAAGAAAGAAGAAAGATTAGTTAGAAAGAGAGAAAGAAAGAAAGAAAGAAAGAAGAAAGATTAGTTAGAAAGAAAGAAAGAAAGATAAGTTAGAAAGTAAGAAAGATTAGTTAGAAAGTAAGAAAGAAAGAAAGAAGATTAGTTAGAAAGAAAGAAAGAAAGAAAGAAAGAAAGAAAGAAAGATTAGTTAGAAAGAAAGAAAGAAAGATTAGTTAGAAAGAAAGAAGATTAGTTAGAAAGAAAGAAAGAAGGAAAGAAAGATTAGTTAGAAAGAAAGAAAGAAAAAATTATAAGGAAGAAAGAAAGAAAGAAGAAAGATTAGTTAGAAAGAAAGAAAGAAAGATTAGTTAGAAAGAAAGAAAGAAAGAAATATTAGGAAGAAAGAAAGAAAGAAGAAAGATTAGTTAGAAAGAAAGAAAGAAAGAAAGAAAGAAAGAAAGAAAGAAAGAAAGAAAGAAAGAAAGAAAGAAAGAAAGAAAAAAGAAAGAAATATTAGGAAGAAAGAAAGATTAGTTAGAAAGAAAGAAAGAAAGAAAGAAAGAAGATTAGTTAGAAAGAAAGAAAGAAAGAAAGAAAGAAAGAAAGAAAGAAGAAAGATTAGTTAGAAAGAAAGAAAGAAAGAAAGAAAGAAAGAACAAAGAGAGAAGAAAGAAAGAAAGAAAGAAAGAAGAAAGAGAGAAGAAAGATTAGTTAGAAAGAACGAAAGAAAGAAAGAAAGAAAGATTAGTTAGAAAGAAAGAAAGAAAGAAGGATTAGTTAGAAAGAAAGATAGATCAGTAAGAAAGAAAGATTAGTTAGAAAGAAAGAAAGATTAGTTAGAAAGAAAGAAAGATTAGGTAGAAAGAAAGAAAGATTAGTTAGTTAGAAAGATAGATCAGTAAGAAAGAAAGAAAGAAAGAAAGAAAGAAAGATTAGTTAGAAAGAAAGATTAGTTAGAAAGAAAGAAAGAAAGATAGATAGATTCGTTAAAAAGAAAGAAAGATAGATAGATTAGTTAAAAAGAAATATAGATAGATTAGTTAGAAAGAAAGATAGATAGATAGATTAGTTAAAAAGAAAGAAAGATAGATTAGTTAGAAAGAAAGAAAGATGGATTACTTAGAAAGAAAGAAAGATTAGTTAGAAAGAATGAAAGAAAGATTAGTTAGAAAGAAAGAAAGATGGATTAGTCAGAAAGAAAAAATGATGGATTAGTTAGAAAGAAAGAAAGAAAGAATGATTATTTAGAAAGAAAGAAAAGATCAGTTAGAAAGAAATAAAGAAAGATTAGTTAGAAAGACAGAAAGAAAGATAAGATAGAAAGAAAGATAGATCAGTAAGAAAGAAAGAAAGAAAGAAAGAGATTAGTTGGAAAGAAAGAAAGAAAAAGAAAGAAAGATTAGGTAAAAAGAAAGAAAGATTAATTATAAAGAAAGAAAGAAAATTAGAAAGAAAGAAAGAAAGAAAGAAAGATTAGTTAGAAAAAAAGAAAAGATTAGTTAGAAAGAAATAAAGAAAGATTAGTTAGAAAGACAGAAAGAAAGATAGATCAGTAAGAAAGAAAGAAGGATGGATTAGTTAGAAAGAAAGAAAGAAAGAAAGAAAGAAAGATTAGTTAGAAAGATAGATAGATAGATAGATAGAGATAGATAGATAGATAGATAGATAGATAGATAGATTAGTTAGAAAGATAAATAGATTAGTTAGAAAGAAAGATCAATAGATAGATAGATTAGTTAGAAAGATAGATAGATTAGTTAGAAAGATAGATAGATTATTTAAAAAGATAGATAGATAGAGATAGATAGATAGATAGATTATTTAGAAAGATAGATAGATAGATAGATAGATAGATAGATAGATAGATAGATAGATAGATAGATAGAGGTAGATAGATAGATAGATTAGTTAGAAAGATAAATAGATTAGTTAGAAAGAAAGATCGATAGATAGATAGATAGATTAGTTAGAAAGATAGATAGATTAGATAGATAGATAGATAGATAGATAGATAGATAGATAGATAGATAGATAGATTATTTAGAAAGATAGATAGATATTAGTACATTGAATGGTAGTTTAACTGAGTCTAGGGCTTCAGGGAGTTTAGATTTGAGTTTTTATGTTGTGCACTACTGGGCCACCGTAGCCTTGGCTCATTTTGAACATGCTGCAATGAAAGTCTATGGGAATTTTATGATGTTTAATATTAATTTTTAAGAAATCTGTAAGTCCGATCAGTTAGAAAAGATATAGCACACCGAGTCAGAACAGTTTGAGTGTCTGTGCCGAGTTTGGAGTATGTGGAGTTAAAGCTCTAGGAGGAGTTAGAGTTGTAAATTTGAGTAAGAAGAATAATAATAATAAGTTTAAATAGGATTTCAGTAAGTTGGCTCTCCAAGCCAACTTAATAATAAGTTTAAATAGGATTTCAGTAAGTTGGCTCTCCAAGCCAACTTAATAAGTTTAAATAGGATTTCAGTAAGTTGGCTCTCCAAGCCAACTTAACTAGAAAAAAGTTTGATGAGACAAACTTTAAGTTGGCTTGAAAAAGCCAGACCAGAGAGTTTGAAGAAGTTTAAAATAGTTTGAAGTTTGATAGATGGATTAGTTAGAAAAAAAGAAGAAAGTTTAGTTAGAAAGAAAGAAGAAAGATTAGTTAGAAAGAATGAAAGAAAGATTAGTTAGAAAGAAAGAAAGAAGAAAGAAAGATTAGTTAGAAAGAAAGATGGATTAGTTAGAAAGAAAGATGGATTAGTCAGAAAGAAAGAAGGATGGATTAGTCAGAAAGAAATAAAGAAAGATTAGTTAGAAAGATAGAAAGAAAGATAAGATAGAAAGAAAGATAGATCAGTAAGAAAGAAAGAAAGAAAGAAAGAGATTAGTTGGAAAGAAAGAAAAAGAAAGAAAGATTAGGTAAAAAGAAAGAAAGATTAATTATAAGGAAAGAAAGAAAGAAAGAAAGAAAGAAAGAAAGAAAGAAAGAAAGATAATTAGAAAGAAACAAAGAAAGATTATTTAGAAAAAAAGAAAGATAAGATAGAAAGAAAGATAGATCAGTAAGAAAGAAAGAAAGATGGATTAGTTAGAAAGAAAGAAAGAAAGATTAGTTAGAAAGGAAGAAAAGATTAGTTAGAAAGAAATAAAGAAAGATTAGTTAGAAAGACAGAAAGATAAGATAGAAAGAAAGATAGATCAGTAAGAAAGAAAGGAAGAAAGAAAGAAAGAAAGAAAGAGATTAGTTGGAAAGAAAGATTAGGTAAAAAGAAAGAAAGATTAATTATAAAGAAAGAAAGAAAGATAATTAGATAGAAAGAAAGATTAGTTAGAAAGAAAATAAGATAGATTAGTTAGAAAAAAGATAGATTAGTTAGAAAGATAGATTAGTTTGAAAGAAAGAAAGATATATAGATAGATTAGTTAGAAAGAAAGATAGATAGATTAGTTAGAAAGAAAGAAAGTTTAGTTAGAAAGAAATAAAGATAGATAGATTATTTAGAAAGAAAGAAAGATTAGGTTGAAAGAAAAAAGATTTGTTAGAAAATTAGATTAGTTAGAAAGAAAGAAAGAAAGAAAGAAAGAAAGAAAGAAAGAAAGAAAGAAAGAAAGAAAAAAGATTAGTAAAAAAGAATGAAAGAAAGAAAAAAGAAAAATAGAAAGAAAAAAGAAAGAAAGAAAGAAGAAAGATTAGTTAGAAAGTAAGAAAGAAAGAAAGAAAGAAGATTAGTTAGAAAGAAAGAAAGATAGAAAGAAAGATTAGTTAGAAAGAAAGAAAGAAAGAAAGAAAGAAAGAATATTAATTAGAAAGAAAGAAAGAAAGAAAGATTAGTTAGAAAGAAAGAAAGAAAGAAGAAAGAAAGAAAGAAAGAAAGAAAATAGAAAGAAATATTAGGAAGAAAGAAAGATTAGTTAGAAAGAAAGAAAGAAAGAAAGAAAGAAAGAAAGATTAGTTAGAAAGAAAGAAAGAAAGAAAGAAGATTAGTTAGAAAGAAAGAAGAAAGATTAGTTAGAAAGAAAGAAAGAAAGAAGAAAGATTAGTTAGAAAGAAAAGAAAGAAAGAAAGAAAGAAAGAAAGAAAGAAAGAAGAAAGAGAGAAGAAAGAAAGAAAGAAAGAAAGAAAGAAAGAAAGAAGAAAGAGAGAAGAAAGATTAGTAAGAAAGAAAGAAAGAAAGAAGGATTAGTTAGAAACAAAGATAGATAGATAGATTAGTTAAAAAGAAAGATAGATAGATAGATTAGTTAAAAAGAAAGAAAGATATATAGATAAGTTAAAAAGAAAGAAAGATAGATAGATTAGTTAAAAAGAAAGAAAGAAAGACTAGTTAGAAAGAAAGAAAGAAAGATGGATTACTTAGAAAGAAAGAAAGATTAGTTAGAAAGAAAGAAAGAAAGAAGAAGGATTAGTTAGAAACAAAGATAGATAGATAGATTAGTTAAAAAGAAAGAAAGATATATAGATAAGTTAAAAAGAAAGAAAGATAGATAGATTAGTTAAAAAGAAAGAAAGAAAGACTAGTTAGAAAGAAAGAAAGAAAGAAAGATGGATTACTTAGAAAGAAAGAAAGATTAGTTAGAAAGAAAGAAAGAAAGAAGAAGGATTAGTTAGAAACAAAGATAGATAGATAGATTAGTTAAAAAGAAAGATAGATAGATAGATTAGTTAAAAAGAAAGAAAGATATATAGATAAGTTAAAAAGAAAGAAAGATAGATAGATTAGTTAAAAAGAAAGAAAGAAAGACTAGTTAGAAAGAAAGAAAGAAAGATGGATTACTTAGAAAGAAAGAAAGATTAGTTAGAAAGAAAGAAAGAAAGAAGAAAGATTAGTTAGAAAGAAAGAAAGAAAGAAAGAAAGAAAGAAAGAAAGAAAGAAAGAAAGATAGATAGATAGAAAAAAGATTAGTAAAAAAGAATGAAAGAAAGAAAAAAGAAAAATAGAAAGAAAAAAGAAAGAAAGAAAGAAGAAATATTAGTTAGAAAGTAAGAAAGAAAGAAAGAAAGAAAGAAGATTAGTTAGAAAGAAAGAAAGAAAGATTAGTTAGAAAGAAAGAAAGAAAGAAAGAAAGAAAGAAAGAATATTAATTAGAAAGAAAGAAAGAAAGATTAGTTAGAAAGAAAGAAAGAAAAGAAAGATCAGTTAGAAAGAAAGAAAGAAAGAAAGAAAGAAAGAAAATAGAAAGAAATATTAGGAAGAAAGAAAGATTAGTTAGAAAGAAAGAAAGAAAGAAAGAAAGATTAGTTAGAAAGAAAGAAAGAAAGAAAGAAAGAAGATTAGTTAGAAAGAAAGAAAGAAAGAAGAAAGATTAGTTAGAAAGAAAGAAAGAAAGAAGAAAGATTAGTTAGAAAGAAAAGAAAGAAAGAAAGAAAGAAAGAAAGAAAGAAGAAAGAGAGAAGAAAGAAAGAAAGAAAGAAAGAAAGAAAGAAAGAAAGAAAGAAAGAAGAAAGAGAGAAGAAAGATTAGTAAGAAAGAAAGAAAGAAAGAAAGAAAGAAAGAAAGAAGGATTAGTTAGAAACAAAGATAGATAGATAGATTAGTTAAAAAGAAAGATAGATAGATAGATTAGTTAAAAAGAAAGAAAGATATATAGATTAGTTAAAAAGAAAGAAAGATAGATAGATTAGTTAAAAAGAAAGAAAGAAAGACTAGTTAGAAAGAAAGAAAGAAAGATGGATTACTTAGAAAGAAAGAAAGATTAGTTAGAAAGAAAGAAAGAAAGAAAGAAAGAAGAAAGATTAGTTAGAAAGAAAGAAAGAAAGAAAGAAAGAAAGAAAGAAAGAAAGAAAGAAAGAAAGAAAGAAAGAAAGATAGATAGATAGAAAAAAGATTAGTAAAAAAGAATGAAAGAAAGAAAAAAGAAAAATAGAAAGAAAAAAGAAAGAAAGAAAGAAGAAAGATTAGTTAGAAAGAAAGAAAGAAAGGAAAGAAAGAAAGATTAGTTAGAAAGAAAGAAAGAAAGAAAGAAAGAAAGAATATTAATTAGAAAGAAAGAAAGAAAGAAAGATTAGTTAGAAAGAAAGAAAGAAGAAAGATTAGTTAGAAAGAAAGAAAGAAAGAAAGAAAGAAAGAAAGAAAGAAAGAAAGAAAATAGAAAGAAATATTAGGAAGAAAGAAAGATTAGTTAGAAAGAAAGAAAGAAAGAAGAAAGATTAGTTAGAAAGAAAAGAAAGAAAGAAAGAAAGAAAGAAAGAAAGAAAGAAAGAAAGAGAGAAGAAAGAAAGAAAGAAAGAAAGAAAGAAAGAAAGAAGAAAGAGAGAAGAAAGATTAGTAAGAAAGAAAGAAAGAAAGAAAGAAAGAAAGAAAGAAAGAAGGATTAGTTAGAAACAAAGATAGATAGATAGATAGATTAGTTAAAAAGAAAGATAGATAGATTAGTTAAAAAGAAAGAAAGATATATAGATTAGTTAAAAAGAAAGAAAGATAGATAGATTAGTTAAAAAGAAAGAAAGAAAGACTAGTTAGAAAGAAAGAAAGAAAGATGGATTACTTAGAAAGAAAGAAAGATTAGTTAGAAAGAAAGAAAGAAAGAAGAAAGATTAGTTAGAAAGAAAGAAAGAAAGAAAGAAAGAAAGAAAGAAAGAAAGAAAGAAAGATAGATAGATAGAAAAAAGATTAGTAAAAAAGAATGAAAGAAAGAAAAAAGAAAAATAGAAAGAAAAAAGAAAGAAAGAAAGAAGAAAGATTAGTTAGAAAGTAAGAAAGAAAGAAAGAAAGAAGATTAGTTAGAAAGAAAGAAAGAAAGATTAGTTAGAAAGAAAGAAAGAAAGAAAGAAAGAAAGAATATTAATTAGAAAGAAAGAAAGAAAGAAAGATTAGTTAGAAAGAAAGAAAGAAAGAAGAAAGATTAGTTAGAAAGAAAGAAAGAAAGAAAGAAAGAAAGAAAGAAAGAAAGAAAGAAAGAAAATAGAAAGAAATATTAGGAAGAAAGAAAGATTAGTTAGAAAGAAAGAAAGAAAGAAAGAAAGAAAGAAAGAAAGAAAGAAAGAAAGATTAGTTAGAAAGAAAGAAAGAAAGAAGATTAGTTAGAAAGAAAGAAAGAAAGAAGAAAGATTAGTTAGAAAGAAAGAAAGAAGAAAGATTAGTTAGAAAGAAAAGAAAGAAAGAAAGTTTAGTTAGAAAGAAATAAAGATAGATAGATTATTTAGAAAGAAAGAAAGATAGATTAGTTAGAAAGAAAGAAAGATTAGGTTGAAAGAAAAAAAATTTGTTAGAAAATTAGATTAGTTAGAAAGAAAGAAAGAAAGAAAGAAAGATAGATAGATAGATAGAAAAAAGATTAGTAAAAAAGAATGAAAGAAAGAAAAAAGAAAAATAGAAAGAAAAAAGAAAGAAAGAAAGAAGAAAGATTAGTTAGAAAGTAAGCAAGAAAGAAAGAAAGAAGATTAGTTAGGAAGAAAGAAAGAAAGAAAGAAAGAAAGATTAGTTAGAAAGAAAGAAAGAAAGAAAGAAAGAAAGAAAGAAAGAAAGAAAGAAAGAAAGAATATTAATTAGAAAGAAAGAAAGAAAGATTAGTTAGAAAGAAAGAAAGAAAGAAAGAAGAAAGATTAGTTAGAAAGAAAGAAAGAAAGAAAGAAAGAAAGAAAGAAAGAAAGAAAGAAAGAAAGAAAGAAAGAAATTAGAAAGAAATATTAGGAAGAAAGAAAGATTAGTTAGAAAGAAAGAAAGAAAGAAAGAAAGAAAGAAAGAAAGATTAGTTAGAAAGAAAGAAAGAAAGATTAGTTAGAAAGACAGAAAGAAAGATAGATCAGTAAGAAAGAAAGAAGGATGGATTAGTTAGAAGGAAAGAAAGAAAGAAAGAAAGAAAGAAAGAAAGAAAGAAAGAAAGAAAGATTAGTTAGAAAGAAAGAAAAGATTAGTTAGAAAGAAATAAAGATAGATAGATAGATAGATAGATAGATAGATAGAAAGATAGAAAGATAGAAAGATAGATAGATAGATATATTAGTTAGAAAGATAGATAGATAGATTAGTTAGAAAGATAGATAGATAGATTATTTAGAAAGATAGATAAGATAGATAGATAGATAGATAGATAGATAGATAGATAGATAGGTAGATAGATAGATTAGTTAGAAAGATAAATAGATTAGTTAGAAAGAAAGATCGATAGATAGATAGATTAGTTAGAAAGATAGATAGATTAGTTAGATAGATTATTTAGATAGATAGATAGATAGATAGATAGATAGATAGATAGATAGATAGATAGATATTAGTACATTGAATGGTAGTTTAACTGAGTCTAGGGCTTCAGGGAGTTTAGATTTGAGTTTTTATGTTGTGCACTACTGGGCCACCGTAGCCTTGGCTCATTTTGAACATGCTGCAATGAAAGTCTATGGGAATTTTATGATATTTAATATTAATTTTTAAGAAAACTGTAAGTCCGATCAGTTAGAAAAGATATAGCACACCGAGTCAGAACAGTTTGAGTGTCCATGCCGAGTTTGGAGTATGTGGAGTTAAAGCTCTAGGAGGAGTTAGAGTTGTAAATTTGAGTAAGAAGAATAATAATAACTAGAAAAAAGTTTGATGAGACAAACTTTAAGTTGGCTTGAAAAAGCCAGACCAGAGAGTTTGAAGAAGTTTAAAATAGTTTGAAGTTTGATAGATGGATTAGTAAGAAAAAAAGAAGAAAGTTTAGTTAGAAAGAAAGAAGAAAGATTAGTTAGAAAGAATGAAAGAAAGATTAGTTAGAAAGAAAGAAAGAAGAAAGAAAGATTAGTTAGAAAGAAAGAAAGATTGATTAGTTAGAAAGAAAGATGGATTAGTCAGAAAGAAAGATGGATTAGTTAGAAAGAATGAAAGAAAGATTAGTTAGAAAGAAAGAAAAGATTAGTTAGAAAGAAATAAAGAAAGATTAGTTAGAAAGACAGAAAGAAAGATAAGATAGAAAGATAGATCAGTAAGAAAGAAAAAAGAAAGATTAGTTGGAATGAAAGAAAGAAAAAAGAAAGAAAGATTAGGTAAAAAGAAAGAAAGATTAGGTAAAAATAAAGAAAGATTAGGTAAAAAGAAAGAAAGAAAGATTAGTTAGAAAAAAAGAAAGATAAGATAGAAAGAAAGATAGATCAGTAAGAAAGAAAGAAAGAAAGAAAGACATTAGTTGGAAAGAAAGAAAGATAGATTAGTTAGAAAGAAAAAAGAAAGATTAGTCAGAAAGAAAGAAAGATAGATTAGTTAGAAAGAAAGAAAGATTAGTTAGAAAGAAAGAAAGATTAGTTAGAAAGAAAGAAAGAAAATTAGTTAGAAAGAAAGAAAGAAAGATTAGTTAGAAAGAGAGAAAGAAAGAAATAAAGAAGAAAGATTAGTTAGAAAGAAAGAAAGAAAGAAAGATTAGTTAGAAAGTAAGAAAGAAAGAAAGAAAGAAAGAAAGAAGGAAAGAAGATTAGTTAGAAAGAAAAAAAGAAAGAAAGAAAGAAAGATTAGTTACAAAGAAAGAAAGAAAGAAAGAAAGATTAGTTAGAAAGAAAGAAAGAAAGAAAGAATATTAGTTAGAAAGAAAGAAAGAAAGAAAGAAAGAAAGAAAGATTAGTTAGAAAGAAAGAAAGAAAAAAGAAAGAAATATTAGGAAGAAAGAAAGAAAGAAGAAAGATTAGTTAGAAAGAAAGAAAGAAAGAAAGAAAGAAAGAAAGAAAGAAAGAAATATTAGGAAGAAAGAAAGATTAGTTAGAAAGAAAGAAAGAAAGATTAGTTAGAAAGAAAGAAAGAAAGAAAGAAGATTAGTTAGAAAGAATGAAAGAAAGAAAGATTAGTTAGAAAGAAAGAAAGAAAATTAGTTAGAAAGAAAGAAAGAAAGAAAGAAAGAAAGAAAGAAAGAAAAGATGATCAGTTAGAAAGAAAGATTAGTTAGTAAGAAAGAAAGATTAGTTAGAAAGAAAGAAAGAAAAATTAGTTAGAAAGAAAGAAAGAAAGATTAGTTAGAAAGAAAGAAAGATTAGTTACAAAAGAAAGAAAGATTAGTTAGAAAGAAAGAAAGATTAGTTAGTTAGAAAGATAGATCAGTAAGAAAGAAAGAAAGAAAGAAAGATTAGTTAGAAAGAAAGAAAGAAAGAAGAAAGATTAGTTAGAAAGTAAGAAAGAAAAATTAGTTAGAAAGAAAGAAAGAAAGATTAGTTAGAAAGAAAGAAAGATTAGTTACAAAAGAAAGAAAGATTAGTTAGAAAGAAAGAAAGATTAGTTAGTTAGAAAGATAGATCAGTAAGAAAGAAAGAAAGAAAGAAAGATTAGTTAGAAAGAAAGAAAGGATTATTTAGAGAGAAAGATAGATAGATAGATTAGTTAAAAAGAAAGGAAGATAGATAGATTAGTTAAAAAGAAAGAAAGATAGATAGATTAGTTAGAAAGAAAGATAGATAGATTAGTTAAAAAGAAAGAAAGATAGATTAGTTAGAAAGAAAGAAAGACTAGTTAGAAAGAAAGAAAGATGGATTACTTATCTTTTTTTCTTTCTAAGTAATCCATCTTTCTTTCTTTCTAACTAATCTTTCTTTCTTTCTTAGTTAGAAAGAATGAAAGAAAGAAAGATTAGTTAGAAAGAAAGAAAGAAAATTAGTTAGAAAGAAAGAAAGAAAGAAAGAAAGAAAGAAAGAAAGAAAGAAAAGATGATCAGTTAGAAAGAAAGATTAGTTAGTTAGAAAGAAAGATAGATCAGTAAGAAAAAAAGAAAGATTAGTTAGAAAGAAAGAAGGATTAGTTAGAAAGAAAGATAGATAGATTAGTTAAAAAGAAAGAAAGATAGATAGATAGATTAGATAGAAAGAAAGATAGATAGATTAGTTAAAAAGAAAGAAAGATAGATTAGTTAGAAAGAAAGAAAGACTAGTTAGAAAGAAAGAAAGAAAGAAAGATGGATTACTTAGAAAGAAAGAAAGATTAGTTAGAACGAAAGAAAGAAAGAAAGATTAGTTAGAAAGTAAGAAAGAAAGAAGAAAGATTAGTTAGAAAGAAAGAAAGATTAGTTAGAAAGAAAGAAAGAAAGAAAGAAGAAAGATTAGTTAGAAAGAAAGAAAGAAAGAAGAAAGATTAGTTAGAAAGAAAGAAAGATTAGTTAGAAAGAAAGAAAGAAAGAAAGAAGAAAGATTAGTTAGAAAGAAAGAAAGATTAGTTAGAAAGAAAGAAAGAAAGAAAGAAAGAAAGAAGAAAGATTAGTTAGAAAGAAAGAAAGATTAGTTAGAAAGAAAGAAAGAAGAAAGATTAGTTAGAAAGAGAGAAAGAAAGAAAGAAAGAAAGAAAGAAAGAAAGAAAGAAAGAAAGAAGACAGATTAGTTAGAAAGAAAGAAAGAAAGATTAGTTAGAAAGTAAGAAAGAAAGAAAGAAAGAAAGAAAGAAAGAAAGAAAGAAGAAAGATTAGTTAGAAAGTAAGAAAGAAAGAAAGAAAGAAGATTAGTTAGAAAGAAAGAAAGAAAGAAGATTAGTTAGAAAGAAAGAAAGAAAGAAATATTAGTTAGTAAGAAAGAAAGATTAGTTAGTTAGAAAGATAGATCAGTAAGAAAGAAAGAAAGAAAGAAAGAAAGAAAGAAAGAAAGAAAGAAGAAATATTAGCTAGAAAGAAAGAAAGACAGAAGAAAGATTAGTTAGAAAGAGAGAAAGAAAGAAAGAAGAAAGATTAGTTAGAAAAAAAAGAAAGAAGAAAGATTAGTAAGAAAGAAAGAAAGAAAGAAAGATTAGTTAGTTAGAAAGAAAGAAAGAGAGAAAGAAAGAAAGAAAGAAGAAAGATTAGTTAGAAAGAAAGAAAGAAAGAAAGAAGAAAGATTAGTTAGAAAGAAAGAAAGAAAGAAAGAAAGAAGAAAGATTAGTTAGAAAGAAAGATTAGTTAGAAAGAAAGAAAGAAAGAAAGAAAGAAAGAAGAAAGATTAGTTAGAATGAAAGAAAGATTAGTTAGAAAGAAAGAAAGAAAGAAAGAAAGAAAGAAAGAAGAAAGATTAGTTAGAAAGATTAGTTAGAAAGAAAGAAAGAAGAAAGATTAGTTAGAAAGAAAGAT
The DNA here is from genome assembly GCA_030578255.1 of Tiaroga cobitis. Taxonomy (NCBI): domain Eukaryota; kingdom Metazoa; phylum Chordata; class Actinopteri; order Cypriniformes; family Leuciscidae; genus Tiaroga; species Tiaroga cobitis. The sequence continues at coordinate 818,724 of JAROOI010000051.1, read as the reverse complement.
TAGTTAGAAAGTAAGAAAGAAAGAAAGAAAGAAAGAAAGAAAGAAAGAAGAAAGATTAGTTAGAAAGAAAGAAAGAAAGAAAGAAGAAAGATTAGTTAGAAAGAAAGAAAGAAAGAAAGAAGAAAGATTAGTTAGAAAGAAAGAAAGATTAGTTAGAAAGAAAGAAAGAAAGAAAGAAAGAAAGAAGAAAGAAAGAAGAAAGATTAGTTAGAAAGAAAGAAAGATTAGTTAGAAAGAAAGAAAGATTAGTTAGAAAGAAAGAAAGAAAGAAAGAAAGAAAGAATGAAAGAAAGAAAGAAAGAAAGAAAGAAAGAAAGAAGAAAGATTAGTTATAAAGAAAGAAAGATTAGTTAGAAAGAAAGAAAGATTAGTTAGAAAGAAAGAAAGAAAGAAAGAAAGAAAGATTAGTTAGAAAGAAAGAAAGATTAGTTATAAAGAAAGAAAGAAAGAAAGAAAGAAAGATTAGTTAGAAAGAAAGAAAGAAGAAAGATTAGTTAGAAAGAAAGAAAGATTAGTTAGAAAGAAAGAAAGAAAGAAAGAAAGATTAGTTAGAAAGAAAGAAAGATTAGTTAGAAAGAAAGAAAGAAAGAAGAAAGATTAGTTAGAAAGAAAGAAAGATTTGTTAGAAAGAAAGAAAGAAAGAAAGAAGAAAGATTAGTTAGAAAGAAAGAAAGATTAGTTAGAAAGAATGAAAGAAAGAAAGAAAGAAAGAAAGAAAGAAAGAAAGAAAGAAGAAAGATTAGTTAGAAAGATTAGTTAGAAAGAAAGAAAGAAGAAAGATTAGTTAGAAAGAAAGAAAGAAAGAAAGATTAGTTAGAAAGTAAGAAAGAAAGAAAGAAAGAAAGAAAGAAAGAAGAAAGATTAATTAGAAAGAAAGAAAGATTAGTTAGAAAGAAAGAAAGAAAGAAGAAAGATTAGTTAGAAAGAAAGAAAGATTAGTTAGAAAGAAAGAAAGAAAGAAGAAAGATTAGTTAGAAAGAGAGAAAGAAAGAAAGAAAGAAAGAAGAAAGATTAGTTAGAAAGAAAGAAAGAAAGATAAGTTAGAAAGTAAGAAAGATTAGTTAGAAAGTAAGAAAGAAAGAAAGAAGATTAGTTAGAAAGAAAGAAAGAAAGAAAGAAAGAAAGAAAGAAAGAAAGATTAGTTAGAAAGAAAGAAAGAAAGATTAGTTAGAAAGAAAGAAGATTAGTTAGAAAGAAAGAAAGAAGGAAAGAAAGATTAGTTAGAAAGAAAGAAAGAAAAAATTATAAGGAAGAAAGAAAGAAAGAAGAAAGATTAGTTAGAAAGAAAGAAAGAAAGATTAGTTAGAAAGAAAGAAAGAAAGAAATATTAGGAAGAAAGAAAGAAAGAAGAAAGATTAGTTAGAAAGAAAGAAAGAAAGAAAGAAAGAAAGAAAGAAAGAAAGAAAGAAAGAAAGAAAGAAAAAAGAAAGAAATATTAGGAAGAAAGAAAGATTAGTTAGAAAGAAAGAAAGAAAGAAAGAAAGAAGATTAGTTAGAAAGAAAGAAAGAAAGAAAGAAAGAAAGAAAGAAAGAAGAAAGATTAGTTAGAAAGAAAGAAAGAAAGAAAGAAAGAAAGAACAAAGAGAGAAGAAAGAAAGAAAGAAAGAAAGAAGAAAGAGAGAAGAAAGATTAGTTAGAAAGAACGAAAGAAAGAAAGAAAGAAAGATTAGTTAGAAAGAAAGAAAGAAAGAAGGATTAGTTAGAAAGAAAGATAGATCAGTAAGAAAGAAAGATTAGTTAGAAAGAAAGAAAGATTAGTTAGAAAGAAAGAAAGATTAGGTAGAAAGAAAGAAAGATTAGTTAGTTAGAAAGATAGATCAGTAAGAAAGAAAGAAAGAAAGAAAGAAAGAAAGATTAGTTAGAAAGAAAGATTAGTTAGAAAGAAAGAAAGAAAGATAGATAGATTCGTTAAAAAGAAAGAAAGATAGATAGATTAGTTAAAAAGAAATATAGATAGATTAGTTAGAAAGAAAGATAGATAGATAGATTAGTTAAAAAGAAAGAAAGATAGATTAGTTAGAAAGAAAGAAAGATGGATTACTTAGAAAGAAAGAAAGATTAGTTAGAAAGAATGAAAGAAAGATTAGTTAGAAAGAAAGAAAGATGGATTAGTCAGAAAGAAAAAATGATGGATTAGTTAGAAAGAAAGAAAGAAAGAATGATTATTTAGAAAGAAAGAAAAGATCAGTTAGAAAGAAATAAAGAAAGATTAGTTAGAAAGACAGAAAGAAAGATAAGATAGAAAGAAAGATAGATCAGTAAGAAAGAAAGAAAGAAAGAAAGAGATTAGTTGGAAAGAAAGAAAGAAAAAGAAAGAAAGATTAGGTAAAAAGAAAGAAAGATTAATTATAAAGAAAGAAAGAAAATTAGAAAGAAAGAAAGAAAGAAAGAAAGATTAGTTAGAAAAAAAGAAAAGATTAGTTAGAAAGAAATAAAGAAAGATTAGTTAGAAAGACAGAAAGAAAGATAGATCAGTAAGAAAGAAAGAAGGATGGATTAGTTAGAAAGAAAGAAAGAAAGAAAGAAAGAAAGATTAGTTAGAAAGATAGATAGATAGATAGATAGAGATAGATAGATAGATAGATAGATAGATAGATAGATTAGTTAGAAAGATAAATAGATTAGTTAGAAAGAAAGATCAATAGATAGATAGATTAGTTAGAAAGATAGATAGATTAGTTAGAAAGATAGATAGATTATTTAAAAAGATAGATAGATAGAGATAGATAGATAGATAGATTATTTAGAAAGATAGATAGATAGATAGATAGATAGATAGATAGATAGATAGATAGATAGAGGTAGATAGATAGATAGATTAGTTAGAAAGATAAATAGATTAGTTAGAAAGAAAGATCGATAGATAGATAGATAGATTAGTTAGAAAGATAGATAGATTAGATAGATAGATAGATAGATAGATAGATAGATAGATAGATAGATAGATAGATAGATTATTTAGAAAGATAGATAGATATTAGTACATTGAATGGTAGTTTAACTGAGTCTAGGGCTTCAGGGAGTTTAGATTTGAGTTTTTATGTTGTGCACTACTGGGCCACCGTAGCCTTGGCTCATTTTGAACATGCTGCAATGAAAGTCTATGGGAATTTTATGATGTTTAATATTAATTTTTAAGAAATCTGTAAGTCCGATCAGTTAGAAAAGATATAGCACACCGAGTCAGAACAGTTTGAGTGTCTGTGCCGAGTTTGGAGTATGTGGAGTTAAAGCTCTAGGAGGAGTTAGAGTTGTAAATTTGAGTAAGAAGAATAATAATAATAAGTTTAAATAGGATTTCAGTAAGTTGGCTCTCCAAGCCAACTTAATAATAAGTTTAAATAGGATTTCAGTAAGTTGGCTCTCCAAGCCAACTTAATAAGTTTAAATAGGATTTCAGTAAGTTGGCTCTCCAAGCCAACTTAACTAGAAAAAAGTTTGATGAGACAAACTTTAAGTTGGCTTGAAAAAGCCAGACCAGAGAGTTTGAAGAAGTTTAAAATAGTTTGAAGTTTGATAGATGGATTAGTTAGAAAAAAAGAAGAAAGTTTAGTTAGAAAGAAAGAAGAAAGATTAGTTAGAAAGAATGAAAGAAAGATTAGTTAGAAAGAAAGAAAGAAGAAAGAAAGATTAGTTAGAAAGAAAGATGGATTAGTTAGAAAGAAAGATGGATTAGTCAGAAAGAAAGAAGGATGGATTAGTCAGAAAGAAATAAAGAAAGATTAGTTAGAAAGATAGAAAGAAAGATAAGATAGAAAGAAAGATAGATCAGTAAGAAAGAAAGAAAGAAAGAAAGAGATTAGTTGGAAAGAAAGAAAAAGAAAGAAAGATTAGGTAAAAAGAAAGAAAGATTAATTATAAGGAAAGAAAGAAAGAAAGAAAGAAAGAAAGAAAGAAAGAAAGAAAGATAATTAGAAAGAAACAAAGAAAGATTATTTAGAAAAAAAGAAAGATAAGATAGAAAGAAAGATAGATCAGTAAGAAAGAAAGAAAGATGGATTAGTTAGAAAGAAAGAAAGAAAGATTAGTTAGAAAGGAAGAAAAGATTAGTTAGAAAGAAATAAAGAAAGATTAGTTAGAAAGACAGAAAGATAAGATAGAAAGAAAGATAGATCAGTAAGAAAGAAAGGAAGAAAGAAAGAAAGAAAGAAAGAGATTAGTTGGAAAGAAAGATTAGGTAAAAAGAAAGAAAGATTAATTATAAAGAAAGAAAGAAAGATAATTAGATAGAAAGAAAGATTAGTTAGAAAGAAAATAAGATAGATTAGTTAGAAAAAAGATAGATTAGTTAGAAAGATAGATTAGTTTGAAAGAAAGAAAGATATATAGATAGATTAGTTAGAAAGAAAGATAGATAGATTAGTTAGAAAGAAAGAAAGTTTAGTTAGAAAGAAATAAAGATAGATAGATTATTTAGAAAGAAAGAAAGATTAGGTTGAAAGAAAAAAGATTTGTTAGAAAATTAGATTAGTTAGAAAGAAAGAAAGAAAGAAAGAAAGAAAGAAAGAAAGAAAGAAAGAAAGAAAGAAAAAAGATTAGTAAAAAAGAATGAAAGAAAGAAAAAAGAAAAATAGAAAGAAAAAAGAAAGAAAGAAAGAAGAAAGATTAGTTAGAAAGTAAGAAAGAAAGAAAGAAAGAAGATTAGTTAGAAAGAAAGAAAGATAGAAAGAAAGATTAGTTAGAAAGAAAGAAAGAAAGAAAGAAAGAAAGAATATTAATTAGAAAGAAAGAAAGAAAGAAAGATTAGTTAGAAAGAAAGAAAGAAAGAAGAAAGAAAGAAAGAAAGAAAGAAAATAGAAAGAAATATTAGGAAGAAAGAAAGATTAGTTAGAAAGAAAGAAAGAAAGAAAGAAAGAAAGAAAGATTAGTTAGAAAGAAAGAAAGAAAGAAAGAAGATTAGTTAGAAAGAAAGAAGAAAGATTAGTTAGAAAGAAAGAAAGAAAGAAGAAAGATTAGTTAGAAAGAAAAGAAAGAAAGAAAGAAAGAAAGAAAGAAAGAAAGAAGAAAGAGAGAAGAAAGAAAGAAAGAAAGAAAGAAAGAAAGAAAGAAAGAAGAAAGAGAGAAGAAAGATTAGTAAGAAAGAAAGAAAGAAAGAAGGATTAGTTAGAAACAAAGATAGATAGATAGATTAGTTAAAAAGAAAGATAGATAGATAGATTAGTTAAAAAGAAAGAAAGATATATAGATAAGTTAAAAAGAAAGAAAGATAGATAGATTAGTTAAAAAGAAAGAAAGAAAGACTAGTTAGAAAGAAAGAAAGAAAGATGGATTACTTAGAAAGAAAGAAAGATTAGTTAGAAAGAAAGAAAGAAAGAAGAAGGATTAGTTAGAAACAAAGATAGATAGATAGATTAGTTAAAAAGAAAGAAAGATATATAGATAAGTTAAAAAGAAAGAAAGATAGATAGATTAGTTAAAAAGAAAGAAAGAAAGACTAGTTAGAAAGAAAGAAAGAAAGAAAGATGGATTACTTAGAAAGAAAGAAAGATTAGTTAGAAAGAAAGAAAGAAAGAAGAAGGATTAGTTAGAAACAAAGATAGATAGATAGATTAGTTAAAAAGAAAGATAGATAGATAGATTAGTTAAAAAGAAAGAAAGATATATAGATAAGTTAAAAAGAAAGAAAGATAGATAGATTAGTTAAAAAGAAAGAAAGAAAGACTAGTTAGAAAGAAAGAAAGAAAGATGGATTACTTAGAAAGAAAGAAAGATTAGTTAGAAAGAAAGAAAGAAAGAAGAAAGATTAGTTAGAAAGAAAGAAAGAAAGAAAGAAAGAAAGAAAGAAAGAAAGATAGATAGATAGAAAAAAGATTAGTAAAAAAGAATGAAAGAAAGAAAAAAGAAAAATAGAAAGAAAAAAGAAAGAAAGAAAGAAGAAATATTAGTTAGAAAGTAAGAAAGAAAGAAAGAAAGAAAGAAGATTAGTTAGAAAGAAAGAAAGAAAGATTAGTTAGAAAGAAAGAAAGAAAGAAAGAAAGAAAGAATATTAATTAGAAAGAAAGAAAGAAAGAAAGATTAGTTAGAAAGAAAGAAAGAAAAGAAAGATCAGTTAGAAAGAAAGAAAGAAAGAAAGAAAATAGAAAGAAATATTAGGAAGAAAGAAAGATTAGTTAGAAAGAAAGAAAGAAAGAAAGAAAGATTAGTTAGAAAGAAAGAAAGAAAGAAAGAAAGAAGATTAGTTAGAAAGAAAGAAAGAAAGAAGAAAGATTAGTTAGAAAGAAAGAAAGAAAGAAGAAAGATTAGTTAGAAAGAAAAGAAAGAAAGAAAGAAAGAAAGAAAGAAAGAAGAAAGAGAGAAGAAAGAAAGAAAGAAAGAAAGAAAGAAAGAAAGAAAGAAAGAAAGAAAGAAAGAAAGAAAGAAGAAAGAGAGAAGAAAGATTAGTAAGAAAGAAAGAAAGAAAGAAAGAAAGAAAGAAAGAAGGATTAGTTAGAAACAAAGATAGATAGATAGATTAGTTAAAAAGAAAGATAGATAGATAGATTAGTTAAAAAGAAAGAAAGATATATAGATTAGTTAAAAAGAAAGAAAGATAGATAGATTAGTTAAAAAGAAAGAAAGAAAGACTAGTTAGAAAGAAAGAAAGAAAGATGGATTACTTAGAAAGAAAGAAAGATTAGTTAGAAAGAAAGAAAGAAAGAAAGAAAGAAGAAAGATTAGTTAGAAAGAAAGAAAGAAAGAAAGAAAGAAAGAAAGAAAGAAAGAAAGAAAGAAAGAAAGATAGATAGATAGAAAAAAGATTAGTAAAAAAGAATGAAAGAAAGAAAAAAGAAAAATAGAAAGAAAAAAGAAAGAAAGAAAGAAGAAAGATTAGTTAGAAAGAAAGAAAGAAAGGAAAGAAAGAAAGATTAGTTAGAAAGAAAGAAAGAAAGAAAGAAAGAAAGAATATTAATTAGAAAGAAAGAAAGAAAGATTAGTTAGAAAGAAAGAAAGAAGAAAGATTAGTTAGAAAGAAAGAAAGAAAGAAAGAAAGAAAGAAAGAAAGAAAGAAAGAAAATAGAAAGAAATATTAGGAAGAAAGAAAGATTAGTTAGAAAGAAAGAAAGAAAGAAGAAAGATTAGTTAGAAAGAAAAGAAAGAAAGAAAGAAAGAAAGAAAGAAAGAAAGAGAGAAGAAAGAAAGAAAGAAAGAAAGAAAGAAAGAAAGAAGAAAGAGAGAAGAAAGATTAGTAAGAAAGAAAGAAAGAAAGAAAGAAAGAAAGAAAGAAAGAAGGATTAGTTAGAAACAAAGATAGATAGATAGATAGATTAGTTAAAAAGAAAGATAGATAGATAGATTAGTTAAAAAGAAAGAAAGATATATAGATTAGTTAAAAAGAAAGAAAGATAGATAGATTAGTTAAAAAGAAAGAAAGAAAGACTAGTTAGAAAGAAAGAAAGAAAGATGGATTACTTAGAAAGAAAGAAAGATTAGTTAGAAAGAAAGAAAGAAAGAAGAAAGATTAGTTAGAAAGAAAGAAAGAAAGAAAGAAAGAAAGAAAGAAAGATAGATAGATAGAAAAAAGATTAGTAAAAAAGAATGAAAGAAAGAAAAAAGAAAAATAGAAAGAAAAAAGAAAGAAAGAAAGAAGAAAGATTAGTTAGAAAGTAAGAAAGAAAGAAAGAAAGAAGATTAGTTAGAAAGAAAGAAAGAAAGATTAGTTAGAAAGAAAGAAAGAAAGAAAGAAAGAAAGAATATTAATTAGAAAGAAAGAAAGAAAGAAAGATTAGTTAGAAAGAAAGAAAGAAAGAAGAAAGATTAGTTAGAAAGAAAGAAAGAAAGAAAGAAAGAAAGAAAGAAAGAAAGAAAGAAAGAAAGAAAGAAAGAAAATAGAAAGAAATATTAGGAAGAAAGAAAGATTAGTTAGAAAGAAAGAAAGAAAGAAAGAAAGAAAGAAAGAAAGAAAGAAAGAAAGAAAGATTAGTTAGAAAGAAAGAAAGAAAGAAGATTAGTTAGAAAGAAAGAAAGAAAGAAGAAAGATTAGTTAGAAAGAAAGAAAGAAGAAAGATTAGTTAGAAAGAAAAGAAAGAAAGAAAGTTTAGTTAGAAAGAAATAAAGATAGATAGATTATTTAGAAAGAAAGAAAGATAGATTAGTTAGAAAGAAAGAAAGATTAGGTTGAAAGAAAAAAAATTTGTTAGAAAATTAGATTAGTTAGAAAGAAAGAAAGAAAGAAAGAAAGATAGATAGATAGATAGAAAAAAGATTAGTAAAAAAGAATGAAAGAAAGAAAAAAGAAAAATAGAAAGAAAAAAGAAAGAAAGAAAGAAGAAAGATTAGTTAGAAAGTAAGCAAGAAAGAAAGAAAGAAGATTAGTTAGGAAGAAAGAAAGAAAGAAAGAAAGAAAGATTAGTTAGAAAGAAAGAAAGAAAGAAAGAAAGAAAGAAAGAAAGAAAGAAAGAAAGAATATTAATTAGAAAGAAAGAAAGAAAGATTAGTTAGAAAGAAAGAAAGAAAGAAAGAAGAAAGATTAGTTAGAAAGAAAGAAAGAAAGAAAGAAAGAAAGAAAGAAAGAAAGAAAGAAATTAGAAAGAAATATTAGGAAGAAAGAAAGATTAGTTAGAAAGAAAGAAAGAAAGAAAGAAAGAAAGAAAGAAAGAAAGATTAGTTAGAAAGAAAGAAAGAAAGATTAGTTAGAAAGACAGAAAGAAAGATAGATCAGTAAGAAAGAAAGAAGGATGGATTAGTTAGAAGGAAAGAAAGAAAGAAAGAAAGAAAGAAAGAAAGAAAGAAAGAAAGATTAGTTAGAAAGAAAGAAAAGATTAGTTAGAAAGAAATAAAGATAGATAGATAGATAGATAGATAGATAGATAGATAGAAAGATAGAAAGATAGAAAGATAGATAGATAGATATATTAGTTAGAAAGATAGATAGATAGATTAGTTAGAAAGATAGATAGATAGATTATTTAGAAAGATAGATAAGATAGATAGATAGATAGATAGATAGATAGATAGATAGGTAGATAGATAGATTAGTTAGAAAGATAAATAGATTAGTTAGAAAGAAAGATCGATAGATAGATAGATTAGTTAGAAAGATAGATAGATTAGTTAGATAGATTATTTAGAAAGATAGATAGATAGATAGATAGATAGATAGATAGATAGATAGATAGATAGATAGATAGATATTAGTACATTGAATGGTAGTTTAACTGAGTCTAGGGCTTCAGGGAGTTTAGATTTGAGTTTTTATGTTGTGCACTACTGGGCCACCGTAGCCTTGGCTCATTTTGAACATGCTGCAATGAAAGTCTATGGGAATTTTATGATATTTAATATTAATTTTTAAGAAAACTGTAAGTCCGATCAGTTAGAAAAGATATAGCACACCGAGTCAGAACAGTTTGAGTGTCCATGCCGAGTTTGGAGTATGTGGAGTTAAAGCTCTAGGAGGAGTTAGAGTTGTAAATTTGAGTAAGAAGAATAATAATAACTAGAAAAAAGTTTGATGAGACAAACTTTAAGTTGGCTTGAAAAAGCCAGACCAGAGAGTTTGAAGAAGTTTAAAATAGTTTGAAGTTTGATAGATGGATTAGTAAGAAAAAAAGAAGAAAGTTTAGTTAGAAAGAAAGAAGAAAGATTAGTTAGAAAGAATGAAAGAAAGATTAGTTAGAAAGAAAGAAAGAAGAAAGAAAGATTAGTTAGAAAGAAAGAAAGATTGATTAGTTAGAAAGAAAGATGGATTAGTCAGAAAGAAAGATGGATTAGTTAGAAAGAATGAAAGAAAGATTAGTTAGAAAGAAAGAAAAGATTAGTTAGAAAGAAATAAAGAAAGATTAGTTAGAAAGACAGAAAGAAAGATAAGATAGAAAGATAGATCAGTAAGAAAGAAAAAAGAAAGATTAGTTGGAATGAAAGAAAGAAAAAAGAAAGAAAGATTAGGTAAAAAGAAAGAAAGATTAGGTAAAAATAAAGAAAGATTAGGTAAAAAGAAAGAAAGAAAGATTAGTTAGAAAAAAAGAAAGATAAGATAGAAAGAAAGATAGATCAGTAAGAAAGAAAGAAAGAAAGAAAGACATTAGTTGGAAAGAAAGAAAGATAGATTAGTTAGAAAGAAAAAAGAAAGATTAGTCAGAAAGAAAGAAAGATAGATTAGTTAGAAAGAAAGAAAGATTAGTTAGAAAGAAAGAAAGATTAGTTAGAAAGAAAGAAAGAAAATTAGTTAGAAAGAAAGAAAGAAAGATTAGTTAGAAAGAGAGAAAGAAAGAAATAAAGAAGAAAGATTAGTTAGAAAGAAAGAAAGAAAGAAAGATTAGTTAGAAAGTAAGAAAGAAAGAAAGAAAGAAAGAAAGAAGGAAAGAAGATTAGTTAGAAAGAAAAAAAGAAAGAAAGAAAGAAAGATTAGTTACAAAGAAAGAAAGAAAGAAAGAAAGATTAGTTAGAAAGAAAGAAAGAAAGAAAGAATATTAGTTAGAAAGAAAGAAAGAAAGAAAGAAAGAAAGAAAGATTAGTTAGAAAGAAAGAAAGAAAAAAGAAAGAAATATTAGGAAGAAAGAAAGAAAGAAGAAAGATTAGTTAGAAAGAAAGAAAGAAAGAAAGAAAGAAAGAAAGAAATATTAGGAAGAAAGAAAGATTAGTTAGAAAGAAAGAAAGAAAGATTAGTTAGAAAGAAAGAAAGAAAGAAAGAAGATTAGTTAGAAAGAATGAAAGAAAGAAAGATTAGTTAGAAAGAAAGAAAGAAAATTAGTTAGAAAGAAAGAAAGAAAGAAAGAAAGAAAGAAAGAAAGAAAAGATGATCAGTTAGAAAGAAAGATTAGTTAGTAAGAAAGAAAGATTAGTTAGAAAGAAAGAAAGAAAAATTAGTTAGAAAGAAAGAAAGAAAGATTAGTTAGAAAGAAAGAAAGATTAGTTACAAAAGAAAGAAAGATTAGTTAGAAAGAAAGAAAGATTAGTTAGTTAGAAAGATAGATCAGTAAGAAAGAAAGAAAGAAAGAAAGATTAGTTAGAAAGAAAGAAAGAAAGAAGAAAGATTAGTTAGAAAGTAAGAAAGAAAAATTAGTTAGAAAGAAAGAAAGAAAGATTAGTTAGAAAGAAAGAAAGATTAGTTACAAAAGAAAGAAAGATTAGTTAGAAAGAAAGAAAGATTAGTTAGTTAGAAAGATAGATCAGTAAGAAAGAAAGAAAGAAAGAAAGATTAGTTAGAAAGAAAGAAAGGATTATTTAGAGAGAAAGATAGATAGATAGATTAGTTAAAAAGAAAGGAAGATAGATAGATTAGTTAAAAAGAAAGAAAGATAGATAGATTAGTTAGAAAGAAAGATAGATAGATTAGTTAAAAAGAAAGAAAGATAGATTAGTTAGAAAGAAAGAAAGACTAGTTAGAAAGAAAGAAAGATGGATTACTTATCTTTTTTTCTTTCTAAGTAATCCATCTTTCTTTCTTTCTAACTAATCTTTCTTTCTTTCTTAGTTAGAAAGAATGAAAGAAAGAAAGATTAGTTAGAAAGAAAGAAAGAAAATTAGTTAGAAAGAAAGAAAGAAAGAAAGAAAGAAAGAAAGAAAGAAAAGATGATCAGTTAGAAAGAAAGATTAGTTAGTTAGAAAGAAAGATAGATCAGTAAGAAAAAAAGAAAGATTAGTTAGAAAGAAAGAAGGATTAGTTAGAAAGAAAGATAGATAGATTAGTTAAAAAGAAAGAAAGATAGATAGATAGATTAGATAGAAAGAAAGATAGATAGATTAGTTAAAAAGAAAGAAAGATAGATTAGTTAGAAAGAAAGAAAGACTAGTTAGAAAGAAAGAAAGAAAGAAAGATGGATTACTTAGAAAGAAAGAAAGATTAGTTAGAACGAAAGAAAGAAAGAAAGATTAGTTAGAAAGTAAGAAAGAAAGAAGAAAGATTAGTTAGAAAGAAAGAAAGATTAGTTAGAAAGAAAGAAAGAAAGAAAGAAGAAAGATTAGTTAGAAAGAAAGAAAGAAAGAAGAAAGATTAGTTAGAAAGAAAGAAAGATTAGTTAGAAAGAAAGAAAGAAAGAAAGAAGAAAGATTAGTTAGAAAGAAAGAAAGATTAGTTAGAAAGAAAGAAAGAAAGAAAGAAAGAAAGAAGAAAGATTAGTTAGAAAGAAAGAAAGATTAGTTAGAAAGAAAGAAAGAAGAAAGATTAGTTAGAAAGAGAGAAAGAAAGAAAGAAAGAAAGAAAGAAAGAAAGAAAGAAAGAAGACAGATTAGTTAGAAAGAAAGAAAGAAAGATTAGTTAGAAAGTAAGAAAGAAAGAAAGAAAGAAAGAAAGAAAGAAAGAAAGAAAGAAAGAAAGAAGAAAGATTAGTTAGAAAGTAAGAAAGAAAGAAAGAAAGAAGATTAGTTAGAAAGAAAGAAAGAAAGAAGATTAGTTAGAAAGAAAGAAAGAAAGAAATATTAGTTAGTAAGAAAGAAAGATTAGTTAGTTAGAAAGATAGATCAGTAAGAAAGAAAGAAAGAAAGAAAGAAAGAAAGAAAGAAAGAAAGAAAGAAAGAAAGAAGAAATATTAGCTAGAAAGAAAGAAAGACAGAAGAAAGATTAGTTAGAAAGAGAGAAAGAAAGAAAGAAGAAAGATTAGTTAGAAAAAAAAGAAAGAAGAAAGATTAGTAAGAAAGAAAGAAAGAAAGAAAGATTAGTTAGTTAGAAAGAAAGAAAGAGAGAAAGAAAGAAAGAAAGAAGAAAGATTAGTTAGAAAGAAAGAAAGAAAGAAAGAAGAAAGATTAGTTAGAAAGAAAGAAAGAAAGAAAGAAAGAAAGAAGAAAGATTAGTTAGAAAGAAAGATTAGTTAGAAAGAAAGAAAGAAAGAAAGAAAGAAAGAAGAAAGATTAGTTAGAATGAAAGAAAGATTAGTTAGAAAGAAAGAAAGAAAGAAAGAAAGAAAGAAAGAAGAAAGATTAGTTAGAAAGATTAGTTAGAAAGAAAGAAAGAAGAAAGATTAGTTAGAAAGAAAGATTAGTTAGAAAGTAAGAAAGAAAGAAAGAAAGAAAGAAAGAAAGAAAGAAAGAAAGAAGAAAGATTAGTTAGAAAGAAAGAAAGAAAGAAAGAAGAAAGATTAGTTAGAAAGAAAGAAAGAAAGAAAGAAGAAAGATTAGTTAGAAAGAAAGAAAGATTAGTTAGAAAGAAAGAAAGAAAGAAAGAAAGAAAGAAGAAAGAAAGAAGAAAGATTAGTTAGAAAGAAAGAAAGATTAGTTAGAAAGAAAGAAAGATTAGTTAGAAAGAAAGAAAGAAAGAAAGAAAGAAAGAATGAAAGAAAGAAAGAAAGAAAGAAAGAAAGAAAGAAGAAAGATTAGTTAGAAAGAGAGAAAGAAAGAAAGAAAGAATGAAAGAAAGAAAGAAAGAAAGAAAGAAAGAAAGAAAGAAAGAAAGAAGAAAGATTAGTTAGAAAGAGAGAAAGAAAGAAAGAAAGAAAGAAAGAAAGAAAGAAAGAAAGAAGAAAGATTAGTTAGAAAGAAAGAAAGAAAGAAAGATTAGTTAGAAAGTAAGAAAGTAAGAAAGAAAGAAAGAAAGAAAGAAAGAAGAAAGATTAGTTAGAAAGATTAGTTAGAAAGAAAGAAAGAAGAAAGATTAGTTAGAAAGTAAGAAAGAAAGAAAGAAAGAAAGAAAGAAAGAAAGAAAGAAAGAAAGAAGAAAGATTAGTTAGAAAGAAAGAAAGAAAGAAAGAAGAAAGATTAGTTAGAAAGAAAGAAAGAAAGAAAGAAGAAAGATTAGTTAGAAAGAAAGAAAGATTAGTTAGAAAGAAAGAAAGAAAGAAAGAAAGAAAGAAGAAAGAAAGAAGAAAGATTAGTTAGAAAGAAAGAAAGATTAGTTAGAAAGAAAGAAAGATTAGTTAGAAAGAAAGAAAGAAAGAAAGAAAGAAAGAATGAAAGAAAGAAAGAAAGAAAGAAAGAAAGAAAGAAAGAAAGAAAGAAAGAAAGAAGAAAGATTAGTTAGAAAGAGAGAAAGAAAGAAAGAAAGAAAGAAAGGAAGAAAGATTAGTTAGAAAGAAAGAAAGAAAGAAAGATTAGTTAGAAAGTAAGAAAGTAAGAAAGAAAGAAAGAAAGAAAGAAAGAAAGAAAGAAAGAAAGAAGAAAGATTAGTTAGAAAGTAAGAAAGAAAGAAAGAAAGAAAGAAAGAAAGAAGATTAGTTAGAAAGAAAGAAAGATTAGTTAGAAAGAAAGAAAGAAAGAAAGAAAGAAAGAAAGATTAGTTAGAAAGAAAGAAAGAAAAAAGAAAGAAATATTAGGAAGAAAGAAAGAAAGAAAGAAGAAAGAAAGAAAGAAAGAAAGAAAGAAAGAAAGAAAGAAAGATTAGTTAGAAAGAAAGAAAGAAAGAAAGAAAGAAAGAAAGAAAGAAAGAAAGATTAGTTAGAAAGAAAGAAAGAAAGAAAGAAAGAAGATTAGTTAGAAAGAAAGAAAGAAAGAAGAAAGATTAGTTAGAAAGAAAAGAAAGAAAGAAAGAAAGAAAGAAGAAAGAGAGAAGAAAGAAAGAAAGAAAGAAGAAAGAGAGAAGAAAGATTAGTTAGAAAGAAAGATAGATAGATAGATTAGTTAAAAAGAAAGATAGATAGATAGATTAGTTAAAAAGAAAGAAAGATAGATAGATTAGTTAAAAAGAAAGATAGATAGATTAGTTAGAAAGAAAGATATATAGATTAGTTAAAAAGAAAGAAAGATAGATAGATTAGTTAAAAAGAAAGAAAGAAAGACTAGTTAGAAAGAAAGAAAGAAAGATGGATTACTTAGAAAGAAAGAAAGATTAGTTAGAAAGAATGAAAGAAAGAAAGATTAGTTAGAAAGAAAGAAAGAAAGAAAGAAGAAAGATTAGTTAGAAAGAAAGAAAGAAAGAAAGAAAGAAAGAAGAAAGATTAGTTAGAAAGAGAGAAAGAAAGAAAGAAAGAAAGAAAGAAAGAAAGAAAGAAAGAAGAAAGATTAGTTAGAAAGAAAGAAAGAAAGAAAGAAAGATTAGTTAGAAAGTAAGAAAGAAAGAAAGAAAGAAAGAAAGAAAGAAAGAAAGAAAGAAAGAAAAGATCATCAGTTAGAAAAAGATTAGTTAGTTAGAAAGAAAGATAGATCAGTAAGAAAGAAAGAAAGATTAGTTAGAAAGAAAGAAAGATTAGTTAGAAAGAAAGAAAGATTAGTTACAAAAGAAAGAAAGATTAGTTAGAAAGAAAGAAAGATTAGTTAGAAAGAAAGAAAGATTAGTTAGTTAGAAAGATAGATCAGTAAGAAAGAAAGAAAGAAAGAAAGATTAGTTAGAAAGAAAGATTAGTTAGAAAGAAAGAAAGATAGATAGATTAGTTAAAAAGAAAGAAAGATAGATAGATTAGTTAAAAAGAAAGATAGATAGATTAGTTAGAAAGAAAGATAGATAGATTAGTTAAAAAGAAAGATAGATAGATTACTTAGAAAGAAAGATAGATAGATTAGTTAAAAAGAAAGAAAGATAGATTAGTTAGAAAGAAAGAAAGATGGATTACTTAGAAAGAAAGAAAGATTAGTTAGAAAGAATGAAAGAAAGATTAGTTAGAAAGAAAGAAAGATGGATTAGTCAGAAAGAAAGAATGATGGATTAGTAAGAAAGAAAGAAAGAAAGAAAGAAAGAAAGAAAGAAAGAAAGAAAGAAAGAAAGAAAGATTAGTTAGAAAGAAAGAAAAGATCAGTTAGAAAGAAATAAAGAAAGATTAGTTAGAAAGACAGAAAGAAAGATAAGACAGAAAGAAAGATAGATCAGTAAGAAAGAAAGAAAGAAAGAAAGAAAGAAAGAAAGAAAGAAAGAAAGAAAGAGATTAGTTGGAAAGAAAGAAAGAAAAAGAAAGAAAGATTAGGTAAAAAGAAAGAAAGATAATTAGAAAGAAAGAAAGAAAGATTAGTTAGGAAAAAAGAAAAGATTAGTTAGAAAGAAATAAAGAAAGATTAGTTAGAAAGACAGAAAGAAAGATAGATCAGTAAGAAAGAAAGAAGGATGGATTAGTTAGAAGGAAAGAAAGAAAGAAAGAAAGAAAGAAAGAAAGAAAGAAAGAAAGAAAGAAAGAAAGAAAGATTAGTTAGAAAGAAAGAAAAGATTAGTTAGAAAGAAATAAAGATAGATAGATAGATAGATAGATAGATAGATAGATAGATAGATAGATAGATAGATAGATAGATATATTAGTTAGAAAGATAGATAGATAGATAGATAGATAGATAGATAGATAGATAGATAGATAGATTAGTTAGAAAGATAAATAGATTAGTTAGAAAGAAAGATCGATAGATAGATAGATTAGTTAGAAAGATAGATAGATTAGTTAGATAGATAGATTATTTAGAAAGATAGATAGATAGATAGATAGATAGATAGATAGATAGATAGATAGATAGATAGATAGATATTAGTACATTGAATGGTAGTTTAACTGAGTCTAGGGCTTCAGGGAGTTTAGATTTGAGTTTTTATGTTGTGCACTACTGGGCCTCCGTAGCCTTGGCTCATTTTGAACATGCTGCAATGAAAGTCTATGGGAATTTTATGATATTTAATATTAATTTTTAAGAAAACTGTAAGTCCGATCAGTTAGAAAAGATATAGCACACCGAGTCAGAACAGTTTGAGTGTCCATGCCGAGTTTGGAGTATGTGGAGTTAAAGCTCTAGGAGGAGTTAGAGTTGTAAATTTGAGTAAGAAGAATAATAATAATAATAATAAGTTTAAATAGGATTTCAGTAAGTTGGCTCTCCAAGCCAACTTAATAATAATAATAAGTTTAAATAGGATTTCAGTAAGTTGGCTCTCCAAGCCAACTTAATAATAATAATAATAATAATAATAATAACTAGAAAAAAGTTTGATGAGACAAACTTTAAGTTGGCTTGAAAAAGCCAGACCAGAGAGTTTGAAGAAGTTTAAAATAGTTTGAAGTTTGATAGATGGATTAGTTAGAAAGAAAGAAGAAAGTTTAGTTAGAAAGAAAGAAGAAAGATTAGTTAGAAAGAAAGAAAGATGGATTAGTTAGAAAGGAAGAAAGGTGGATTAGTCAGAAAGAAAGAAGGATGGATTAGTTAGAAAGAATGAAAGAAAGATTAGTTAGAAAGAAAGAAAAGATTAGTTAAAAAGAAATAAGAAAGATTAGTTAGAAAGACAGAAAGAAAGATAAGATAGAAAGAAAGATAGATCAGTAAGAAAGAAAGAAAGAAAGAGATTAGTTGGAAAGAAAGAAAGAAAAAAGAAAGAAAGATTAGGTAAAAAGAAAGAAAGATTAGGTAAAAAGAAAGAAAGATTAGGTAAAAAGAAAGAAAGATTAGTTATAAAGAAAGAAAGATTAGTTAGAAAAAAGAAAGATAAGATAGAAAGAAAGATAGATCAGTAAGAAAGAAAGAAAGAAAGACATTAGTTGGAAAGAAAGAAAGAAAAAAGAAAGATGGATTATTTATAAAGAAAGATAGATTAATTATAAAGAAAGAACGAAAGATAATTAGTTAGAAAGAAAAAAAGAAAGATTAGTTAGAAAGAATAAAAGATAAGTTAGAAAGAAAAAAAGAAAGATTAGTTAGAAAGAAAGAAAGATAGATTAGTTAGAAAGAAAGATTAGTTAGAAAGAAAGAAAGAAAGAAAGAAAGAAAATTAGTTAGAAAGAAAGAAAGAAAGAAAGAAAGAAAGAAAGAAAAGATGATCAGTTAGAAAGAAAGATTAGTTAGTTAGAAAGAAAGATTAGTTAGAAAGAAAGAAAGAAAAATTAGTTAGAAAGAAAGAAAGAAAGATTAGTTAGAAAGAAAGAAAGATTAGTTACAAAAGAAAGAAAGATTAGTTAGAAAGAAAGAAAGATTAGTTAGTTAGAAAGATAGATCAGTAAGAAAGAAAGAAAGAAAGAAAGATTAGTTAGAAAGAAAGAAAGGATTATTTAGAGAGAAAGATAGATAGATAGATTAGTTAAAAAGAAAGGAAGATAGATAGATTAGTTAAAAAGAAAGAAAGATAGATAGATTAGTTAGAAAGAAAGATAGATAGATTAGTTAAAAAGAAAGAAAGATAGATTAGTTAGAAAGAAAGAAAGACTAGTTAGAAAGAAAGAAAGATGGATTACTTAGAAAGAAAGAAAGATTAGTTAGAAAGAATGAAAGAAAGAAAGATTAGTTAGAAAGAAAGAAAGACAATTAGTTAGAAAGAAAGAAAGAAAGAAAGAAAGAAAAGATGATCAGTTAGAAAGAAAGATTAGTTAGTTAGAAAGAAAGATAGATCAGTAAGAAAAAAAGAAAGATTAGTTAGAAAGAAAGAAAGAAGGATTAGTTAGAAAGAAAGATAGATAGATTAGTTAAAAAGAAAGAAAGATAGATAGATTAGATAGAAAGAAAGATAGATAGATTAGTTAAAAAGAAAGAAAGATAGATTAGTTAGAAAGAAAGAAAGACTAGTTAGAAAGAAAGAAAGAAAGAAAGAAAGATGGATTACTTAGAAAGAAAGTAAGAAAGATTAGTTAGAAAGTAAGAAAGAAAGAAGAAAGATTAGTTAGAAAGAAAGAAAGATTAGTTAGAAAGAAAGAAAGAAAGAAAGAAGAAAGATTAGTTAGAAAGAAAGAAAGAAAGAAAGAAGAAAGATTAGTTAGAAAGAAAGAAAGATTAGTTAGAAAGAAAGAAAGAAAGAAAGAAAGAAAGAAAGAAGAAAGATTAGTTAGAAAGAAAGAAAGATTAGTTAGAAAGAAAGAAAGAAAGAAAGAAGAAAGATTAGTTAGAAAGAAAGAAAGATTAGTTAGAAAGAAAGAAAGAAAGAAGAAAGATTAGTTAGAAAGAGAGAAAGAAAGAAAGAAAGAAAGAAAGAAAGAAAGAAAGAAGACAGATTAGTTAGAAAGAAAGAAAGAAAGATTAGTTAGAAAGTAAGAAAGAAAGAAAGAAAGAAAGAAAGAAAGAAAGAAGAAAGATTAGTTAGAAAGTAAGAAAGAAAGAAAGAAAGAAGATTAGTTAGAAAGAAAGAAAGAAAGAAGATTAGTTAGAAAGAAAGAAATATTAGTTAGTAAGAAAGAAAGATTAGTTAGTTAGAAAGATAGATCAGTAAGAAAGAAAGAAAGAAAGAAAGAAAGAAAGAAGAAATATTAGCTAGAAAGAAAGAAAGAAAGAAGAAAGATTCATTAGAAAAAGAGAAAGAAAGAAAGAAGAAAGATTAGTTAGAAAGAAAGAAAGAAGAAAGATTAGTAAGAAAGAAAGAAAGAAAGAAAGAAAGATTAGTTAGTTAGAAAGAAAGAAAGAAAGAAAGAAAGAAAGAAGAAAGATTAGTTAGAAAGAAAGAAAGAAAGAAAGAAAGAAGAAAGATTAGTTAGAAAGAAAGAAAGATTAGTTAGAAAGAAAGAAAGAAAGAAGAAAGATTAGTTAGAAAGAAAGAAAGAAAGAAAGAAAGAAGAAAGATTAGTTAGAAAGAAAGATTAGTTAGAAAGAAAGAAAGAAAGAAAGAAGAAAGATTAGTTAGAATGAAAGAAAGATTAGTTAGAAAGAATGAAAGAAAGAAAGAAAGAAAGAAAGAAAGAAAGAAAGAAAGAAAGAAGAAAGATTAGTTAGAAAGAAAGAAAGAAGAAAGATTAGTTAGAAAGAAAGATTAGTTAGAAAGTAAGAAAGAAAGAAAGAAAGAAAAAAAGAAAGAAAGAAAGAAAGAAGAAAGATTAGTTAGAAAGAAAGAAAGAAAGAAAGAAGAAAGATTAGTTAGAAAGAAAGAAAGAAAGAAAGAAAGAAATATTAGTTAGTAAGAAAGAAAGATTAGTTAGTTAGAAAGATAGATCAGCAAGAAAGAAAGAAAGAAAGAAAGAAAGAAAGAAAGAAAGAAGAAATATTAGCTAGAAAGAAAGAAAGAAAGAAGAAAGATTAGTTAGAAAGAGAGAAAGAAAGAAAGAAGAAAGATTAGTTAGAAAGAAAGAAAGAAGAAAGATTAGTAAGAAAGAAAGAAAGAAAGAAAGAAAGATTAGTTAGTTAGTTAGAAAGAAAGAAAGAAAGAAAGAAAGAAGGATTAGTTAGAAAGAAAGAAGAAAGATTAGTTAGAAAGAAAGAAAGATTAGTTAGAAAGAAAGAAAGAAAGAAAGAAAGAAAGAAGAAAGATTAGTTAGAAAGAAAGAAAGAAAGAAAGAAAGAAGGATTAGTTAGAAAGAAAGAAGAAAGATTAGTTAGAAAGAAAGAAAGATTACTTAGAAAGAAAGAAAGAAAGAAAGAAGAAAGATTAGTTAGAAAGAAAGAAAGAAAGAAAGAAAGAAGAAAGATTAGTTAGAAAGAAAGATTAGTTAGAAAGAAAGAAAGAAAGAAAGAAAGAAAGAAAGAAAGAAGAAAGATTAGTTAGAATGAAAGAAAGATTAGTTAGAAAGAATGAAAGAAAGAAAGAAAGAAAGAAAGAAAGAAGAAAGATTAGTTAGAAAGAAAGAAAGACTAGTTAGAAAGAAAGAAAGAAAGATGGATTACTTAGAAAGAAAGAAAGATTCGTTAGAAAGAAAGAAAGAAAGAAAGAAAGAAAAGATGATCAGTTAGAAAAAAAGATTAGTTAGTTAGAAAGAAAGAAAGAAAAATTAGTTACAAAGAAAGAAAAAGAAAGAAAGAAAGAAAGAAAGAAAGAAAGAAGAAATATTAGCTAGAAAGAAAGAAAGAAAGAAGAAAGATTAGTTAGAAAGAGAGAAAGAAAGAAAGAAGAAAGATTAGTTAGAAAGAAAGAAAGAAAGAAAGAAGAAAGATTAGTTAGAAAGAAAGAAAGAAAGAAAGAAAGAAAGAAGAAAGATTAGTTAGAAAGAAAGAAAGAAAAATTAGTTAGAAAGAAAGAAAGAAAGAAAGATTAGTTAGAAAGAAAGAAAGAAAGAAAGAAAGAAGAAAGATTAGTTAGAAAGAAAGAAAGATTAGTTAGAAAGAAAGAAAGAAAGAAAGAAAGAAAGAAGAAAGATTAGTTAGAAAGAAAGAAAGAAGAAAGATTAGTTAGAAAGAAAGAAAGAAAGAAAGAAAGAAAGAAAGAAAGAAGAAAGATTAGTTAGAAAGATTAGTTAGAAAGAAAGAAAGAAGAAAGATTAGTTAGAAAGAAAGAAAGAAAGATTAGTTAGAAAGTAAGAAAGAAAGAAAGAAAGAAAGAAGAAAGATTAGTTAGAAAGAAAGAAAGAAAGAAGAAAGATTAGTTAGAAAGAAAGAAAGATTAGTTAGAAAGAAAGAAAGAAGAAAGATTAGTTAGAAAGAGAGAAAGAAAGAAAGAAAGAAAGAAAGAAGAAAGATTAGTTAGAAAGAAAGAAAGAAAGATTAGTTAGAAAGTAAGAAAGTAAGAAAGAAAGAAAGAAAGAAAGAAAGAAAGAAAGAAAGAAAGAAAGAAGAAAGATTAGTTAGAAAGTAAGAAAGAAAGAAAGAAAGAAAGAAGATTAGTTAGAAAGAAAGAAAGAAAGAAAGAAGATTAGTTAGAAAGAAAGAAAGAAAGAAAGATTAGTTAGAAAGAAAGAAAGAAAGATTAGTTAGAAAGAAAGAAAGAAAGAAAGAAAGAAAGAAAGAAAGAAAGGTTAGAAAGAAAGATAGATTAGTTAGAAAGAAAGAAAGATTAGTTAGAAAGAAAGAAAAGTTAGAAAGAAAGAAAGATTAGTTAGAAAGTAAGAAAGATAGATTAGTTAGAAATGAAGAAAAAAAGACTAGTTAGAAAGAAAGATAGATTAGTTAGAAAGAAAGAAAGATAGATTAGTTAGAAAGAAAGATAGATAGATTAGTTAGAAAGAAAGAAAGATTAGTTAGAAAGAAAGAAAGATAGATTAGTTAGAAATAAAGAAAAAAAGATTAGTTAGAAAGAAAGATAGATTAGTTAGAAAGAAAGATAGATTAGTTAGAAAGAAAGATAGATAGATTAGTTAGAAAGAAAAAAAGATTAGTTAGAGAGAAAGATAGATAGATTAGTTAGAAAGAAAGATTATTTAGAAAGAAAGAAAGATTAGTTAGAAAGAAAGAAAGATTATTTAGAAAGAAAGAAAGATTAGTTAGAAAGAAAGAAAGAAAGAAAGAGTAGTTAGAAAGAAAGAAAGAAAGAAAGAAAGAAGAAAGATTAGTTAGAAAGAAAGAAAGATTAGTTAGAAAGAGAGAAAGAAAGAAAGAAGAAAGATTAGTTAGAAAGAAAGAAAGAAGAAAGATTAGTTAGAAAGAAAGAAAGAAAGAAAGAAGAAAGATTAGTTAGAAAGAAAGAAAGATTAGTTAGAAAGAAAGAAAGAAAGAAAGAAAGAAAGAAAGAAGAAAGATTAGTTAGAAAGAAAGAAAGAAGAAAGATTAGTTAGAAAGAAAGAAAGAAAGAAAGAAAGAAGAAAGATTAGTTAGAAAGATTAGTTAGAAAGAAAGAAAGAAGAAAGATTAGTTAGAAAGAAAGAAAGAAAGATTAGTTAGAAAGTAAGAAAGAAAGAAAGAAGAAAGAATAGTTAGAAAGAAAGAAAGAAAGAAAGAAAGAAAGAAAGAAAGAAAGAAAGAAAGAAGAAAGATTAGTTAGAAAGAAAGAAAGATTAGTTAGAAAGAAAGAAAGAAGAAAGATTAGTTAGAAAGAGAGAAAGAAAGAAAGAAAGAAAGAAGAAAGATTAGTTAGAAAGAAAGAAAGAAAGATTAGTTAGAAAGAGAGAAAGAAAGAAAGAAAGAAGAAAGATTAGTTAGAAAGAAAGAAAGAAGAAAGATTAGTTAGAAAGAAAGAAAGAAAGAAAGAAGAAAGATTAGTTAGAAAGAAAGAAAGATTAGTTAGAAAGAAAGATTAGTTAGAAAGAAAGAAAGAAAGAAAGAAAGAAAGAAAGAAAGAAGAAAGATTAGTTAGAAAGAAAGAAAGAAGAAAGATTAGTTAGAAAGAAAGAAAGAAAGAAAGAAAGAAAGAAAGAAGAAAGATTAGTTAGAAAGATTAGTTAGAAAGAAAGAAAGAAGAAAGATTAGTTAGAAAGAAAGAAAGAAAGATTAGTTAGAAAGTAAGAAAGAAAGAAAGAAAGAAAGAAAGAAAGAAAGAAGAAAGATTAGTTAGAAAGAAAGAAAGAAAGAAAGAAGAAAGATTAGTTAGAAAGAAAGAAAGATTAGTTAGAAAGAAAGAAAAAAGATTAGTTAGAAAGAGAGAAAGAAAGAAAGAAAGAAGAAAGATTAGTTAGAAAGAAAGAAAGAAAGATTAGTTAGAAAGTAAGAAAGAAAGAAAGAAAGAAAGAAAGAAAGAAAGAAAGAAAGAAAGAAAGAAAGAAAGAAAGAAGAAAGATTAGTTAGAAAGTAAGAAAGAAAGAAAGAAAGAAAGAAGATTAGTTAGAAAGAAAGAAAGAAAGAAAGAAAGAAAGAAGATTAGTTAGAAAGAAAGAAAGAAAGAAAGAAAGAAAGAAAGAAAGAAAGAAAGATTAGTTAGAAAGAAAGAAAGAAAGATTAGTTAGAAAGAAAGAAAGAAAGAAAGAAAGAAAAGTTAGAAAGAAAGATAGATTAGTTAGAAAGAAAGAAAGATTAGTTAGAAAGAAAGAAAAGTTAGAAAGAAAGAAAGATTAGTTAGAAAGTAAGAAAGATAGATTAGTTAGAAATGAAGAAAAAAAGACTAGTTAGAAAGAAAGATAGATTAGTTAGAAAGAAAGAAAGATAGATTAGTTAGAAAGAAAGATAGATAGATTAGTTAGAAAGAAAGAAAGATTAGTTAGAAAGAAAAAAAGATAGATTAGTTAGAAAGAAAGATAGATAGATTAGTTAGAAAGAAAGAAAGATTAGTTAGAAAGAAAGAAAGATAGATTAGTTAGAAATAAAGAAAAAAAGATTAGTTAGAAAGAAAGATAGATTAGTTAGAAAGAAAGAAAGATAGATTAGTTAGAAAGAAAGATAGATAGATTAGTTAGAAAGAAAGAAAGATTAGTTAGAGAGAAAGATAGATAGATTAGTTAGAAAGAAAGATTATTTAGAAAGAAAGAAAGATTAGTTAGAAAGAAAGAAAGAAAGAAAGAAGAAAGATTAGTTAAAAAGAAAGAAAGATTAGTTAGAAAGAGAGAAAGAAAGAAAGAAGAAAGATTAGTTAGAAAGAAAGAAAGAAGAAAGATTAGTTAGAAAGAAAGAAAGAAAGAAAGAAAGAAAGAAAGAAGAAAGATTAGTTAGAAAGAAAGAAAGAAAGAAAGAAAGAAGAAAGATTAGTTAGAAAGAAAGAAAGAAAGAAAGAAAGAAAGAAAGAAGAACGATTAGTTAGAAAGAAAGAAAGAAAGAAAGAAAGAAAGAAAGAAAGAAAGAAAGAAAGAAAGAAGAAAGATTAGTTAGAAAGAAAGAAAGAAAGAATAGTTAGAAAGAAAGAAATAAAGAAAGATTAGTTAGAAAGAAAGAAAGAAAGAAAGAAAGAAAGAAAGATTAGTTAGAAAGAAAGAAAGAAAGAAAGAAAGAAAGCAAGAAAGAAAGAAAGAAGAAAGATTAGTTAGAAAGAAAGAAAGAAAGAAGAAAGAAAGATTAGTTAGAAAGAAAGAAAGAAGAAAGATTAGTTAGAAATAAAGAAAGAAAGAAAGAAAGATTAGTAAGAAAGAAAGAAAGAAGAAAGATTAGTTAGTTAGAAAGAAAGAAAGAAGAAAGATTAGTTAGAAAGAAAGAAAGAAAGGAGAAAGATTAGTTAGAAAGAAAGAAAGAAATAAAGAAAGAAAGAAAGAAAGAAGAAAGATTAGCTAGAAAGAAAGAAAGAAAGACAGAAAGAAAGAAAGAAGAAAGTTTAGTTAGAAAGAAAGAAAGATTAGTTAGAAAGAAAGAAAGAAAGAAAGAAGAAAGAATAGTTAGAAAGAAAGAAAGAAAGAAAGATTAGTTAGAAAGAAAGAAAGAAAGAAAGAAAGAAAGAAAGAAAGAAGAAAGATTAGTTAGAAAGAAAGAAAGAAAGAAAGATTAGTTAGAAAGAAAGAAAGAAGAAAGAATAGTTAGAAAGAAAGAAAGAAAGATTAGTTAGAAAGAAAGAAAGAAAGATTAGTAAGAAAGAAAGAAAGAAAGAAAGAAAGAAGAAAGATTAGTTAGAAAGAAAGAAAGAAAGAAAGAAAGATTAGTTAGAAAGAAAGAAAGAAAGAAAGAAAGAAAGAAGAAATATTAGTTAGAAAGAAAGAAAGAAAGAAAGAAAGAAAGAAAGAAAGAAAGAAAGAAAGAAAGAAAGAAAGAAAGAAGAAATATTAGTTAGAAAGAAAGAAAGAAAGAAAGAAGAAAGATTAGCTAAAAAAGGAAGAAAGATTAGTTAGAAAGAGAGAAAGAAAGAAAGAAGAAAGATTAGTTAGAAAGAAAGAAAGAAGAAAGATTAGTTAGAAAGAAAGAAAGAAAGAAAGATTAGCTAAAAAAGGAAGAAAGATTAGTTAGAAAGAGAGAAAGAAAGAAAGAAGAAAGATTAGTTAGAAAGAAAGAAAGAAGAAAGATTAGTTAGAAAGAAAGAAAGAAAGAAAGAAAGAAAGAAAGAAAGAAAGAAAGAAAGAAAGAAGAAAGAATAGTTAGAAAGAAAGAAATAAAGAAAGAAGAAAGAAAGATTAGTTAGAAAGAAAGAAAGATTAGGTAGAGAGAAAGAGAGAGAGAGAAAGAAAGAAAGATAGATTAGGTAGAAAGAAAGAAAGAAAGAAAGAAAGAAAGAAAGAAAGAAAGAAAGAAAGAAAGAAAGAAAGAAAGAAAAAGAAAGAAGGATTAGTTAGAAAGAAAGAAGGATTAGTTAGAAAGAAAGAATGATTAGGTAGAAAGAAAGAAAGAAAGAAAGAAAGAAAGAAAGAAAGAAAGAAAGAAAGAAAGAAAGAAGATAGATTAGTTAGAAAGAAAGAAAGAAGGAAAGAAGAAAGATTAGTTAGAAAGAAAGAAAGAAAGAAAGAAAGAAAGAAAGAAAGAAAGAAAGAAGAAAGATTAGTTAGAAAGAGAGAAAGAAAGAAAGAAGAAAGATTAGTTAGAAAGAGAGAAAGAAAGAAAGAAGAAAGATTAGTTAGAAAGAGAGAAAGAAAGAAAGAAAGAAAGAAGAAAGATTAGTTAGAAAGAAAGAAAGAAAGAAAGAAATAAAGAAAGAAAGATTAGTTAGAAAGTAAGAAAGAAAGAAAGAAAGAAAGAAAGAAAGAAAGAAAGATTAGTTAGAAAGAAAGAAAGAAGGATTAGTTAGAAAGAAAGATAGATAGACAGATTAGTTAAAAAGAAAGATAGATAGATAGATTAGTTAAAAAGAAAGAAAGATAGATAGATTAGTTAAAAAGAAAGAAAGATAGATAGATTAGTTAGAAAGAAAGATATATAGATTAGTTAAAAAGAAAGAAAGATAGATAGATTAGTTAAAAAGAAAGAAAGAAAGACTAGTTAGAAAGAAAGAAAGAAAGATGGATTACTTAGAAAGAAAGAAAGATTAGTTAGAAAGAATGAAAGAAAGAAAGATTAGTTAGAAAGAAAGAAAGATTAGTTAGAAAGAAAGATTAGTTACAAAAGAAAGAAAGATTAGTTAGAAAGAAAGAAAGATTAGTTAGAAAGAAAGAAAGATTAGTTAGTTAGAAAGATAGATCAGTAAGAAAGAAAGAAAAAGAAAGATTAGTTAGAAAGAAAGAAAGATAGATAGATTAGTTAAAAAGAAAGAAAGATAGATATATTAGTTAAAAAGAAAGATAGATAGATTAGTTAGAAAGAAAGATAGATAGATTAGTTAAAAAGAAAGAAAGATAGATTAGTTAGAAAGAAAGAAAGATGGATTAGTCAGAAAGAAAGAATGATGGATTAGTTAGAAAGAAAGAAAGAAAGAAAGAAAGAAAGAAAGAAAGAATGATTAGTTAGAAAGAAAGAAAAGATCAGTTAGAAAGAAATAAAGAAAGATTAGTTAGAAAGACAGAAAGAAAGATAAGATAGAAAGAAAGATAGATCAGTAAGAAAGAAAGAAAGAAAGAAAGAGAAAGAAAGAGATTAGTTGGAAAGAAAGAAAGAAAAAGAAAGAAAGATTAGGTAAAAAGAAAGAAAGATAATTAGAAAGAAAGAAAGAAAGAAAGATTAGTTAGAAAAAAAGAAAAGATTAGTTAGAAAGAAATAAAGAAAGATTAGTTAGAAAGACAGAAAGAAAGATAGATCAGTAAGAAAGAAAGAAGGATGGATTAGTTAGAAGGAAAGAAAGAAAGAAAGAAAGAAAGATTAGTTAGAAAGAAAGAAAAGATTAGTTAGAAAGAAATAAAGATAGATAGATAGATAGATAGATAGATAGATAGATATATTAGTTAGAAAGATAGATAGATAGATTAGTTAGAAAGATAGATAGATAGATTATTTAGAAAGATAGATAGATAGATAGATAGATAGATAGATAGATAGATAGATAGATAGATAGATAGATTAGTTAGAAAGAAAGATCGATAGATAGATAGATTAGTTAGAAAGATAGATAGATTAGTTAGATAGATAGATAGAAAGATAGATAGATAGTTTAGTTAGAAAGATAGATATAGATAGATAGATTAGTTAGAAAGATAGATAGATAGATATATTAGTTAGAAAGATAGATAGATAGATTAGTTAGAAAGATAGATAGATAGATTATTTAGAAAGATAGATAGATAGATAGATAGAGATAGATAGATAGATAGATAGATAGAGATAGATAGATAGATAGATAGATAGATAGATAGATAGATAGATAGATAGATAGATAGATAGATTAGTAAGAAAGATAAATAGATTAGTTAGAAAGAAAGATAGATAGATAGATAGATAGATAGATAGATAGAGATAGATAGATAGATAGATAGATAGATTAGTTAGAAATATAAATAGATTAGTTAGAAAGAAAGATCGATAGATAGATAGATTAGATAGATAGATAGATAGATAGATAGATAGATAGATAGATTATTTAGAAAGATAGATAGATTATTAGTACATTGAATGGTAGTTTAATTGAGTCTAGGGCTTCAGGGAGTTTAGATTTGAGTTTTTATGTTGTGCACTACTGGGCCACCGTAGCCTTGGCTCATTTTGAACATGCTGCAATGAAAGTCTATGGGAATTTTATGATATTTAATATTAATTTTTAAGAAAACTGTAAGTCCGATCAGTTAGAAAAGATATAGCACACCGAGTCAGAACAGTTTGAGTGTCTGTGCCGAGTTTGGAGTATGTGGAGTTAAAGCTCTAGGAGGAGTTAGAGTTGTAAATTTGAGTAAGAAGAATAATAATAATAACTAGAAAAAAGTTTGATGAGACAAACTTTAAGTTGGCTTGAAAAAGCCAGACCAGAGAGTTTGAAGAAGTTTAAAGTAGTTTGAAGTCAGATAGATAGATTAGTTAGAAAAGAATAGAAAGATTAGTTAGATAGACAGAAAGATTGGTTTCACTAAAAGAAAGATTAGTTAGAAAGAAAGAAAGATTAGTTAGAAAGAAAGAAAGAAAGAAAGATTAGTTTAAAAAGAGATAAAGAAAGAAATATTAGTTAGAAAGAAAGAAAGAAAGATTAGTTAGAAAGAAAGAAAGAAGAAAAATTAGTTAGAAAGAAAGAAAGAAAGAAGAAATATTAGTTAGAAAGAAAGAAAGAAAGAAGAAATATTAGTTAGAAAGAAAGAAAGAAAGAAGAAATATTAGTTAAAAAGAAAGACAGAAGAAATATTAGTTAGAAAGAAAGAAAGAAAGATTAGTTAGAAAGAAAGAAAGAAAGAAAGAAAGAGATTAGTTGGAAAGAAAGAAAGAAAAAAGAAAGATGGATTAGTCAGAAAGAAAGAATGATGGATTAGTTAGAAAGAAAGAAAGAAAGAAAGAAAGATTAGTTAGAAAGACAGAAAGAAAGATAAGATAGAAAAAAAAGATAGATCAGTAAGAAAGAAAGAAAGAAAGAAAGAGATTAGTTGGAAAGAAAGAAAGAAAGATTAGGTAAAAAGAAAGAAAGATTAATTATAAAGAAAGAAAGAAAGATAATTAGAAAGAAAGAAAGAAAGATTAGTTAGAAAAAAAGAAAGATAAGATAGAAAGAAAGATAGATCAGTAAGAAAGAAAGAAAGAAAGAAAGAAAGAGATTAGTTGGAAAGAAAGAAAGAAAAAAGAAAGATGGATTAGTTACAAAGAAAGATAGATTAATTATAAAGAAAGAAAGAAAGAAAGAAAGATAATTAGTTAGAAAAAAAGAAAGATTAGTTAGAAAGAAAGAAAGAATGATTATTTAGAAAGAAAGAAAGATAGATTAGTTAGAAAGAAAGAAAGATTAGTTAGAAAGAAAGAAAGAAAGAGAGATTAGTTAGAAAGAAAGAAAGAAAGATTAGTTAGAAAGAAAGAAAGATAGATTAGTTAGAAAAAAAGAAAGATTAGTTAGAAAGAAAGAAAGATAATTAGTTAGAAAGAAAGAAAGATTAGTTAGAAAGAAAGAAAGATTAGTTAGAAAGAAAGATAGATTAGTTAGAAAGAAAGAAAGATTAGTTAGAAAGAAAGAAAGATTAGTTAGAAAGAAAGAAAGATTAGTTAGAAAGAAAGATAGATTAGTTAGAAAGAAAGAAAGATTAGTTAGAAAGAAAGAAAGAAAGATTAGTTAGAAAGAAAGAAAGATTAGTTAGAAAGAAAGAAAGAAAGATTAGTTAGAAAGAAAGAAAGATTAGTTAGAAAGAAAGAAAGATAGATTAGTTAGAAAGAAAGAAAGATTAGTTAGAAAGAAAGAAAGAAAGAAAGAGATTAGTTGGAAAGAAAGAAAGAAAAAAGAAAGATGGATTAGTCAGAAAGAAAGAATGATGGATTAGTTAGAAAGAAAGAAAGAAAGAAAGAAAGAAAGATTAGTTAGAAAGACAGAAAGAAAGATAAGATAGAAAAAAAAGATAGATCAGTAAGAAAGAAAGAAAGAAAGAAAGAGATTAGTTGGAAAGAAAGAAAGATTAGGTAAAAAGAAAGAAAGATTAATTATAAAGAAAGAAAGAAAGATAATTAGAAAGAAAGAAAGAAAGAAAGATTAGTTAGAAAAAAAGAAAGATAAGATAGAAAGAAAGATAGATCAGTAAGAAAGAAAGAAAGAAAGAAAGAAAGAGATTAGTTGGAAAGAAAGAAAGAAAAAAGAAAGATGGATTAGTTACAAAGAAAGATAGATTAATTATAAAGAAAGAAAGAAAGAAAGATAATTAGTTAGAAAGAAAGAAAGATTAGTTAGAAAGAAAGAAAGAAAGATTAGTTAGAAAGAAAGAAAGATAGATTAGTTAGAAAGAAAGAAAGATTAGTTAGAAAGAAAGAAAGAAAGATTAGTTAGAAAGAAAGAAAGATTAGTTAGAAAGAAAGAAAGAAAGATTAGTTAGAAAGAAAGAAAGATTAGTTAGAAAGAAAGAAAGAGAGATTAGTTAGAAAGAAAGAAAGAAAGATTAGTTAGAAAGAAAGAAAGATAGATTAGTTAGAAAGAAAGAAAGATTAGTTAGAAAGAAAGAAAGATAATTAGTTAGAAAGAAAGAAAGATTAGTTAGAAAGAAAGATAGATTAGTTAGAAAGAAAGAAAGAAAGATTAGTTAGAAAGAAAGAAAGATTAGTTAGAAAGAAAGAAAGATAGATTAGTTAGAAAGAAAGAAAGATTAGTTAGAAAGAAAGAAAGAAAGAAAGATTAGTTAGAAAGAAAGAAAGATTAGTTAGAAAGAAAGAAAGATAGATTAGTTAGAAAGAAAGAAAGATTAGTTAGAAAGAAAGAAAGAAAGAAAGAAAGAAAGAAAGATTAGTTAGAAAGAAAGAAAGATAGATTAGTTAGAAAGAAAGAAAGATTAGTTAGAAAGACAGAAAGAAAGATTAATTAGAAAAAAGAAAGATAATATAGAAAGAAAGATAGATCAGTAAGAAAGAAAGAAGGATGGATTAGTTAGAAAGAAAGAAAGATTAGTTAGAAAGAAAGAAAAGATTAGTTAGAAAGAAATAAAGAAAGATTAGTTAGAAAGACAGAAAGAAAGATAAGACAGAAAGAAAGATAGATCAGTAAGAAAGAAAGGAACAAAAAGAAAGAAAGAGATTAGTTGGAAAGAAAGAAAAATAAAAGAAAGAAAGATTAGGTAAAAAGAAAGAAAGATAATTAGAAAGAAAGATTAGTTAGAAAAAAAGAAAGAAAATATAGAAAGAAAGATAGATCAGTAAGAAAGAAAGAAAGAAAGAAAGAAAGAGATTAGTTGGAAAGAAAGAAAAAAGAAAGATGGATTAGTTAGAAAGAAAAAATGATGGATTAGTTAGAAAGAAAGAAAGAAAGAAAGATTAGTTAGTTAGAAAGAAAAGATTAGTTAGAAAGAAAGAAAGATTAGTTAGTTAGAAAGAAAAGATTAGTTAGAAAGAAATAAAGAAAGATTAGTTAGAAAGACAGAAAGAAAGAAAGACAGAAAGAAAGATAAGATGGAAAGAAAGATAGATCAGTAAGAAAGAAAGAAACAAAAAGAAAGAAAGAGATTAGTTGGAAAGAAAGAAAAAAGAAAGAAAGATAATTAGAAAGAAAGAAAGAAAGAAAGAAAGAAAGAAAGAAAGAAAGAAAGAAAGAAAGAAAGATTAGCTAGAAAAAAGAAAGAAAATATAGAAAGAAAGATAGATCAGTTAGAAAGAAAGAAAGAAAGAGATTAGTTGGAAAGAAAGAAAGAAAAAAGAAAGATGGATTAGTTAGAAAGAAAGAATGATGGATTAGTTAGAAAGAAAGAAAGAAAGAAAGATTAGTTAGAAAGAAAGAAAAGATTAGTTAGAAAGAAATAAAGAAAGATTAGTTAGAAAGAAAGAAAGAAAGAAAGAAAGAAAGAAAGAAAGAAAGAAAGAGATTAGTTGGAAAGAAAGAAAGAAAAAAGAAAGATGGATTAGTCAGAAAGAAAGAATGATGGATTAGTTAAAAAGAAAGAAAGAAAGAAAGATTAGTTAGAAAGACAGAAAGAAAGATAAGATAGAAAAAAAGATAGATCAGTAAGAAAGAAAGAAAGAAAGAAAGAGATTAGTTGGAAAGAAAGAAAGAAAGATTAGGTAAAAAGAAAGAAAGATTAATTATAAAGAAAGAAAGAAAGAAAGATAATTAGAAAGAAAGAAAGAAAGAAAGATTAGTTAGAAAAAAAGAAAGATAAGATAGAAAGAAAGATAGATCAGTAAGAAAGAAAGAAAGAAAGAAAGAAAGAAAGAAAGAAAGAAAGAAAGAAAGAAAGAAAGAAAGAAAGAGATTAGTTGGAAAGAAAGAAAGAAAGAAAGAAAGAGATTAGTTGGAAAGAAAGAAAGAAAAAAGAAAGATGGATTAGTTACAAAGAAAGATAGATTAATTATAAAGAAAGAAAGAAAGAAAGATAATTAGTTAGAAAGAAAGAAAGATTAGTTAGAAAGAAAGAAAGAAAGATTAGTTAGAAAGAAAGAAAGAAAGATTAGTTAGAAAGAAAGAAAGATAGATTAGTTAGAAAGAAAGAAAGATTAGTTAGAAAGAAAGAAAGAGAGATTAGTTAGAAAGAAAGAAAGAAAGAAAGAGATTAGTTGGAAAGAAAGAAAGAAAAAAGAAAGATGGATTAGTTAGAAAGAAAGAAAAGATTAGTTAGAAAGAAAGAAAGAAAGAAAGAAAAAAAAGAAAGATGGATTAGTCAGAAAGAAAGAATGATGGATTAGTTAGAAAGAAAGAAAGAAAGAAAGAAAGATTAGTTAGAAAGAAAGAAAGAGAGATTAGTTAGAAAGAAAGAAAGAGAGATTAGTTAGAAAGAAAGAATGATGGATTAGTTAGAAAGAAAGAAAGAAAGATTAGTTAGAAAGAAAGAAAGAAAGATTAGTTAGAAAGAAAGAAAGAGAGATTAGTTAGAAAGAAAGAAAGAGAGATTAGTTAGAAAGAAAGAATGATGGATTAGTTAGAAAGAAAGAAAGATTAGTTAGAAAGAAAGAAAGAAAGAGATTAGTTGGAAAGAAAGAAAGAAAAAAGAAAGATGGATTAGTCAGAAAGAAAGAATGATGGATTAGTTAGAAAGAAAGAAAGAAAGAAAGATTAGTTAGAAAGAAAGAAAGAGAGATTAGTTAGAAAGAAAGAAAGAGAGATTAGTTAGAAAGAAAGAATGATGGATTAGTTAGAAAGAAAGAAAGAAAGATTAGTTAGAAAGAAAGAAAGAAAGAAAGATTATTTAGAAAGAAAGAAAGAGAGATTAGTTAGAAAGAAAGAAAGAGAGATTAGTTAGAAAGAAAGAATGATGGATTAGTTAGAAAGAAAGAAAGAAAGAAAGATTAGTTAGAAAGAAAGAAAGAAAAGTTAGAAAGAAAGAATGATGGATTAGTTAGAAAGAAATAAAGAAAGATTAGTTAGAAAGAAAGAAAGAAAGAAAGAGATTAGTTGGAAAGAAAGAAAGAAAAAAGAAAGATGGATTAGTCAGAAAGAAAGAATGATGGATTAGTTAGAAAGAAAGAAAGAAAGATTAGTTAGAAAGAAAGAAAGAAAGATTAGTTAGAAAGAAAGAAAGAAAGATTAGTTAGAAAGAAAGAAAGAGAGATTAGTTAGAAAGAAAGAAAGAGAGATTAGTTAGAAAGAAAGAATGATGGATTAGTTAGAAAGAAAGAAAGAAAGAAAGATTAGTTAGAAAGAAAGAAAGAAAGAAAGAAAGATTAGTTAGAAAGAAAGAATGATGGATTAGTTAGAAAGAAAGAAAGATTAGTTAGAAAGAAAGAAAGAAAGAAAGAGATTAGTTGGAAAGAAAGAAAGAAAAAAGAAAGATGGATTAGTCAGAAAGAAAGAATGATGGATTAGTTAGAAAGAAAGAAAGAAAGAAAGATTAGTTAGAAAGAAAGAAAGAGAGATTAGTTAGAAAGAAAGAAAGAGAGATTAGTTAGAAAGAAAGAATGATGGATTAGTTAGAAAGAAAGAAAGAAAGATTAGTTAGAAAGAAAGAAAGAAAGAAAGATTAGTTAGAAAGAAAGAAAGAGAGATTAGTTAGAAAGAAAGAAAGAGAGATTAGTTAGAAAGAAAGAATGATGGATTAGTTAGAAAGAAAGAAAGAAAGAAAGATTAGTTAGAAAGAAAGAAAGATTAGTTAGAAAGAAAGAATGATGGATTAGTTAGAAAGAAAGAAAGAAAGAAAGATTAGTTAGAAAGAAAGAAAGAAAGAAAGAAAGAGATTAGTTGGAAAGAAAGAAAGAAAAAAGAAAGATGGATTAGTCAGAAAGAAAGAATGATGGATTAGTTAGAAAGAAAGAAAGAAAGATTAGTTAGAAAGAAAGAAAGAAAGATTAGTTAGAAAGAAAGAAAGAAAGATTAGTTAGAAAGAAAGAATGATGGATTAGTTAGAAAGAAATAAAGAAAGATTAGTTAGAAAGAAAGAAAGAAAGAAAGAGATTAGTTGGAAAGAAAGAAAGAAAAAAGAAAGATGGATTAGTCAGAAAGAAAGAATGATGGATTAGTTAGAAAGAAAGAAAGAAAGATTAGTTAGAAAGAAAGATTAGTTAGAAAGAAAGAAAGAAAGAAAGATTAGTTAGAAAGAAAGAAAGAAAGATTAGTTAGAAAGAAAGAAAGAAAGAGAGATTAGTTAGAAAGAAAGAAAGAGAGATTAGTTAGAAAGAAAGAAAGAAAGATTAGTTAGAAAGAAAGAAAGAAAGATTAGTTAGAACAAAAGAAAGAAAGATTAGTTAGAAAGAAAGAATGATGGATTAGTTAGAAAGAAAGAAAGAAAGAAAGAAAGAAAGAAAGAAAGAAAGAAAGAAAGAAAGAAAGAAAGAAAGAAAGAAAGAAAGAGATTAGTTGGAAAGAAAGAAAAAATAAAGATGGATTAGTCAGAAAGAAATAAAGAAATATTAGTTAGAAAGAAAGAAAGAAAGAAAGAAAGAGATTAGTTGGAAAGAAAGAAAGAAAAAAGAAAGATGGATTAGTCAGAAAGAAAGAAAGAGAGATTAGTTAGAAAGAAAGAAAGAAAGATTAGTTAGAAAGAAAGAAAGAAAGATTAGTTAGAAAGAAAGAAAGAAAGAAAGAAAGATTAGTTAGAAAGAAAGAATGATGGATTAGTTAGAAAGAAATAAAGAAAGATTAGTTAGAAAGAAAGAAAGAAAGAAAGAAAGAAAGAGATTAGTTGGAAAGAAAGAAAGAAAAAAGAAAGATGGATTAGTTAGAGAGATTAGTTAGAAAGAAAGAAAGAAAGAAAGAAAGAGAGATTAGATAGATAGATAGATAGATAGATAGATAGATAGATAGATAGATAGATAGATAGATAGATAGATAGATTAGTTAGAAAGATAGATAGATTAGATAGATAGATAGATAGATAGATAGATAGATAGATAGATTAGTTAGATAGATTAGTTAGAAAGAAAGATAGATAGATAGATAGATAGATAGACAGACAGATAGATAGATAGATAGATAGATAGATAGATAGATAGATAGATAGAAGTTTATCAGTACATTGAATGGTAGTTTAATTGAGTCTAGGGCTTCAGGGAGTTTAGATTTGAGTTTTTATGTTGTGCACTACTGGGCCACCGTAGCCTTGGCTCATTTTGA
Source organism: Tiaroga cobitis (assembly GCA_030578255.1). Lineage (NCBI taxonomy): Eukaryota > Metazoa > Chordata > Actinopteri > Cypriniformes > Leuciscidae > Tiaroga > Tiaroga cobitis. The sequence continues at coordinate 783,512 of JAROOI010000051.1, read as the reverse complement.
ACATGCTGCAATGAAAGTCTATGGGAATTTTATGATGTTTAATATTAATTTTTAAGAAATCTGTAAGTCCGATCAGTTAGAAAAGATATAGCACACCGAGTCAGAACAGTTTGAGTGTCTGTGCCGAGTTTGGAGTATGTGGAGTTAAAGCTCTAGGAGGAGTTAGAGTTGTAAATTTGAGTAAGAAGAATAATAATAATAAGTTTAAATAGGATTTCAGTAAGTTGGCTCTCCAAGCCAACTTAACTAGAAAAAAGTTTGATGAGACAAACTTTAAGTTGGCTTGAAAAAGCCAGACCAGAGAGTTTGAAGAAGTTTAAAATAGTTTGAAGTTTGATAGATGGATTAGTTAGAAAGACAGAATAGTTAGAAAGAAGAAAACGATAAGTTAGAAAGAAAAGAAAGATTAGTTAGAAAGAAAGGTTAGTTAGAAAGAAAAAAACAAAGATTAGTTAAAAAGAATGAAAGATTAGTTAGAAAAAAAAGAAGAAAGTTTAGTTAGAAAAAAGAAGAAAGATTAGTTAGAAAGGATGAATGAAAGAAAGATTAGTTAGAAAGAAAGAAAGATTAGTTAGAAAGAAAGAAAAAAGAAAGATTAGTTAGAAAGACAGAAAGAAAGAAAGATTAGTTAGAAAGAAAGAAGAAAGTTTAGTTAGAAAAAAGAAGAAAGATTAGTTAGAATGAATGAAAGAAAGATTAGTTAGAAAGAAAGGAAGAAAGAAAGAAAGAAAGATTAGTTAGAAAGAGAGAAAAAAGAAAGAAAGAAAGAAAGATTAGTTAGAAAAAAGAAAGATAGATTAGTTATAAAGAAAGAAAGAAAGAAAGAATAGTTAGAAAGAAAGAAAGAAAGAAAGAAAGAAAGAAAGAAGAAAGATTAGTTAGAAAGAAAGAAAGAAAGAAAGATTAATTAGAAAGAAAGAAAGAAAGAAAGAAAGAAAGAAAGAAAGAAAGAAAGAAAAAAAGAAAGATTAGTTAGAAAGAAAGAAAGAAAGAAAGAAAGATTAGTTAGAAA